>NSMO01005084.1:714-15058 GCA_002588565.1 Coelastrella sp. UTEX B 3026 | reverse complement strand
GACCAAGAGGCCAGAGCGGAGTAACAACACGCAAAGCTGCTGACCGCAATACGTGATTATGACCCTGATGCGAAAGTTGCACAGTGCAACTTGATGCTAGGTGTTGGGGGTGCGATACCTACCAGCACGGTCACACACCTGCGAGATGATCTGGGAGTGGAAGGCGCCAGACTCACAGCGCTACTGAAACAACTACACATAACAGCTATAGAGCATCTTGAAAAGATATGGAAATGCCGGCGAGCCAAAATCAAAAACCGACTCGGCCAAACAAAGACGCTAACAACAGGAAGTAAACGCGACAAGCACACAGCTTTCCCAGCACATCGAACAACCTTGAAGAAAAAATAATTACACAATCTCGGTCCCCCAGGGACCAGCCCTCTCGCCCCTTCGGGGACGAGAGCGGACGGTAGGGAATGTGAAGTCGACCCGACACACACATTACCCTCCCTCAACTTACGCTAGCGCTCCCTTGAAAGCGCTATGCGGAGCTCATTCATTCATTCATTTGCAAGAAGAAGAAGATGAAGAAGCATTACCCTTTCCGGCCGCAAGGCCTTTGGGACGTGCTTGGTGGCTCAGCCACACTGGCACACCAAGATTAGGCCACCCTCAGGGGCGCCTTCAAAGCAGAAAACCCACTCAATGGGGCTTGAAGCCAACTCACGACATGATATCACTCAGGCATGAGACATAACTGAGCACATCATGCTCTGTCAAATCAAGCCGTCATGCGGCAGAAGCACCGCGTACACTGTCATCATGCTAGTAGCAGGAACACTGTCTGCCATGCCGAACACATGTAGCAAGCCATAACTTGGGTTGAACGCCATACCGTAGTACATGTACCGCCCGACGTCAATGACGACGTGTCAGCAAATGTAGGCAAGGCACAGCATCAACAAATACTCATAGCAGGATCTGCCAGGTGCACATTCTAAGAAAGCATGACATGTACAACACATGCAACTGTCGAAGTCCATCACCCTCTAGTAACCTGTCTCTGTTCTAAGTCTCAAGGCACGGCTATACCACTCTATATTGCCCCATCACCTACAGCACCGGGGGAGATACTTGCTTTGCAACACGCAGGATCCCACGCATTGCAATGCGGGCCATTGAAACCACAAAGATTAGTGCAACCAGGAACATTGATACTGTGCGGATACAGACACTCAGAATGATACGCTGAAAGAAACACTACATGCGCTATACATCAAGGGCCTTTGTATTATTTCAAGGCTGCAATACTGCAACTGTTGATGCTGCTGTTGCTTTTGCTGCTGATGTAGTGCAAGTACAGCCTAACAAGCAACAAACATGCAAAGTAGGGCCGGTTCAGTCTTCAAGAATACAAAATCAAACACCAAACTGGACGCCCGCAACTCAGTCATGAGTTTCAAGTCTGCTGGATCAGCGGATGATTCATCAGCGCAGTGCGTAACGCAGTAACAACCCAGAGCCGGACTACTGCTAGCGGCGCTGCCCTGATTCACTTCAACCCTGTGCCTCCAGCTGCTCTGCTATCTCCTGCAGCTTACAAACTATGGCTTTAAACGATGGCCTTGCAGAGGGGTCAGATGACCAACACGACTCCATAAGGGTCACCAGCCGTTGCAGCACACCCGACTCGCTGCTGGTGTCACCCTCCTGCACCTCCTGTTCCAGCCACTCTTTGGCTTCTGGCCGCAAGCCATGGATCACTCTGACACACAGCATAGGTATGTCTTCATCATCAAACGGCTGCCGCTGCGTCACCACCTCAAACAGCAGGATGCCAAAGGCATAAACGTCAACCTCCTTTGTCATGGGCTGCTTGCTACCTTTGCTTTTGCTGACAAGTTGCTGACAGGCCTCTGGAGCCATCCACTGTGGGGAACCAAAGCTATGGAACTTTCCAGTGGTTTTGATGTACAGGGTACTGCTGACCTGGGACGTGCGTGAGATGCCAAAATCGCACACCTTGACCTGTCGGGGCTTGCAGTCTGCGCCTAGGTTCACCAAAACATTGCTTGGCTTCAGGTCACCATGAATGACAGGAGCCAGACTGCCGCAATCATGGTGGAGGTAGCACATGCCACATGCAATGTTCAGGCCAATGTTGACTTTGTCAAGCAGAGTCAGCTTGATTGCGTCATCTTGTAGCAGCCTATGCAGGTCCATGTCGCACTTCTCCATCACTAGGCTGCCATGGAGGTCTGGCGCTGCTGCTGACTTGCCCGTGTTGAAGTGACTCCTGCTCATGTTGGGGCCTTGGTGGGGATCGGTAATGAGGCCATAGAACCCGATGATGTTGGGGTGGTGCTGTAAGCGGGAGAGCAAAATAGCCTCCCGGTACACCTGGTGCAAGAACAACAAAACAGAGCCATCACAGCTGTCAGCAACTGGGCTTGGGTACATAACATGCCCCATTCCACCATGATCGAAAGAGTTGTGCAGGCAACAAACTCTATTCAATGCTTGGTGGAACTCAGTGCTGGCAACCACAGGGTGCAGCCGAAGGCTGCACCTCTTGTGCCAGGTACTCACTGGCAGATCTCATAACCGTGACAGCTTCTGCCACAAAGAGCCTTCATATGCGTAACACTACTGCGCATTGACTGCATGACGTGGTGGCATGCATGATCTCTCCAAGTGTGCCATACATCTCACCCAGCTCACCTTGCGCATATCCTCATCAGTGGCGCCTTGCAGGAAGAACACCTTCACGGCCACGTCCTCCCCACCATACCTGGCAAGGTGAATTCTTCCAAATCCCCCCTCGCCAAGACTGCTTCCAAGCAGCTTGATGCTGCTGGGCAGAATCAGCATGTCTGGCTTGGGTGCTGACACCTTCTGCTGCTGCTGCTGCTGCTGCTGTTGTTGGCGGACATACTTCACAACCTCCTCAACCCTTTGATCCAGCCCTGATATGCCCTCTGCCAGACGATCCATCTTGACCAAGAACCCGTCTAACTGCAGTAGTTGCACCCCCATGGCGCGCAACTGCGGCAGGACATGCTGCATGTCTTGTCTGTGCAGCTGTAACTCATCCTGAACCTGGGCCACACCCCCGGCTAGTTGAATGAGGTTCTGCTCAAAGTTGGCAATGTCCTGCTGGCATGCTGCTATTGCTGCCTCCGCCCTGCTTGCAGAGAGTTGCAGCTGGAAGAGGCCGCAGGTGCAAAGCACGCTGGCCAGCTGGTTGTAGCTGACGCAGAGTTCCTGGTCCACCTGCAGAGGCAGCAAAGCTGTGGGTTGCCAGGGTGCTACCAAATTATGCAGCCAATCCATTATACATTTGCACAATACCAGACTCCAACAGCGTGTTACGTGTGACAGGGGTGTTGTGGATGCTGATGTGCATAAGATGAAGTTGGTGCGAGGTCGTAAGCTGTCTGTTTCTTGCACGTCAACATCAAACCGTTTGATAGGCTGGCAGCCTATCCTCTACCCAGACTGTGGCCCAAGTGTAGGCAAGAATGCAGGGGTCCAGCCTGCTGCTGTGCAATATGCCTTATATAAAAGCACCCACTGGCAATGGGTCAACAGGTTGTTGCGAGTTGTATGCAAGGGCCTCAGCAGATAAAGTATGGACATGGCAACATGTTCAGCCACATGTGGCTGAATGTGAACAGATGCACACTGACTAGGACGATCTGCTAGCAGCGGCTCAGCGCATGCCTAGAATCGTCTGTTGAGAGCTGCTGTTGAGTACTAGTTGCAAAACTTACCTCAATCAGATCCTGACCGTCTAATTTGCTGACTGCAAAGCGCTCCAATTGATGATACCACCTCTTCTTGTTTGGAACAACCCAGCGACCCAGAAGTGCCTGTGCAGCTTGGAAGGCGGTCTGCACCTGCTGCAGGGCCTTGATGATGTTGGCTTGGTCGCTTTCACTGAGCTGCAAGCCTGGGGCTTGTGCCTTGGTGTTCAAGTCCTGCACACAAGGGGCAGAGCGGCTGCGTGGCCAATGTTGCACAAGCATCATATTGCAGTCGACTACCACACCTGGGAGCTGAGGCCAGCAAATGAGACCTGTGCAGATGCCATGAGTTGTATGCATGCCAGGTCAAGACCCAAGCCTCTCATTGTTTTGAATGCAACAGAGCCTAGCAGGATCAGTGTGAACCTGCAGTTTGTGCAGCGGTGATGCCCCAATCCTATCTGGCCGGCTTGATGCACTGACTGACGCCTTTACCTGCAGAACGCCTTGGACGAGCTGTGCTCGGCCCGCCAAGATCCCTGCTTTTGCGCTGTTCAGGTCTGCCTGATGAACCTGCAGAGTGCAATAAGAGCATGACATCTCTGCACAGTGTGGTGTTGCATGACGTTCACTTCACAAAGGCCACCAAGGGGTCAGCCATACCCTACTGACGCGGCTTCAGTGCAGGCTTGGGATTTGTGATGGCCTCAGGCTGCCAGCTGCTGCTGCCAACGATACAGTGCCCACTACTTTGTTGTCGTTATGGTTTCAGTAGCAAGGGCAACAGAGCCAAACCCTAAGGCTGGCCAGATCAATCAGAGGATTGTGCTATTCTGTGTGGCTGCTTGGTGTCTTGACACAGGCACTCAAACAAGCCGAGTTCGCTTGTCAGATAACAGCCAGGCAAACAATCACTGAAGCTCACCATGCCAAGCAACTGTGAAGCCATCTGCAGCGCTCCTGTTATGAGTGGGCCAAAAACTGGGATGAAATGTCCAATGCCAGCGGCAGCCTGCAAGGCTGCGGCCCCAATGGCTGCATGACAGCAAAGTTGCGTGGCAGGGCAAGAATAAAACAGAGGATGCTGGGTGACTGCACAGCAGCATGAGCGATCGCTGGATGTGGGACCGCAGGCAAGCAGCAACAACAATGATTACCTGTCGCGAACGGGACCGCAGCGCAAGCAGCAACCACAGTCAAGTTAAGAAAGGCAAGATATCTGGACCCTGAACTGAAAAGACTCATCTTTTGGTCAAGATATCTGGACCCTGAACTGAAAAGACTCATCTTTTGGTCAAGTTGAGTTGGTTTAGGTGTACCTAGCCCACCTGCTGGCGCTTGAGCATTGGATCCAGGGCTTGTCCCAGCTGTGACCACCACTGCATGGGCGCCGACTGTGATGGGTGAGGATGCCTGCAAGGCTGCAACTCCACTTGTCACTCCTGTTGTGGCAAGATGAGTGCCAGCAGAGGCATGCAAGGGTGCACCCCCACTGTCTGCATGACAAACAAGCAGTCAGGCTTAAGACAGACACAGGAAGTGGTACATGTGCACAGCAACGTTAGAGAGTCCCAAGGTATTTTGTGCACCAATTAATACACTGTCTGTAAGCTGCTGATTGCTGGTCTCAAAGAACCCATCACCGTTCATTGCCAAGTTTGGTCTACTTGCAAAAGAAGAGCAGCGTGATAAGCACGATGAGTTTGATCCAAAGTCATGACCTTGAGGTACGTGCTGGCCACTTGTGTAGCTTGCCAGCACCTGAACAGTGTTGATGAAGACTATCGCATACGCATTGGCGTTCATTTGTAGATGTGAGCCACCACTTGTTAGCGACAGTCTATTGTTCGATAGTGAAAGTCTCCGGCACAATTTGCTGCTAAAGTGTTACTGATCTGCACAGAGTTTTGGTCAAGTGCCTGGACCGGCTTGCATGATAGTATAAGTTCACCGGCTGGATGTGATGGCTGACGGCACGCCCAACCCCTTGCACGGAAGCACCAGTAGTGCTCCCACTTGCATGCTAGCACGTACCTGTAGAAGAGGCCAGCCCCAGGCTCAGCTTCCTGAGCGCTTGAGCCACCTGCTGTTGTGGATTGGTGTTGCTGTCACCAAGAAGCTGGACCAAGCCTGGTATCAGAGTGTCATTCATGACGACGGTGTCAGGGCCAGCGGGTCCCTTCATCACTGCACAGTCAGCAGGGGCATAGAGCGGATGTGCACAGTTGTGCATCAGTTGCCCTTGAGGAAGACAGGGAGTAGGCTGGTCATTTCAACCTGTCCCTGTGTAACTTGTATGATAGAAGACCGCCACCCTTGGGTGTTGCAGGCGACAATAGGGTGTTGTAGGCTGCAATTCTGTGATAATAGAGCCTATGGCCTACTGCAACCGACACAGGGCCTCTCATGCAGAACCACACCTGGCGCTGCACGATTGTCGGTGGCTGGAGCAAAGCACCATGGAGGTGATAGCATGTGCTGGACGCACGGCATGCAGAGACACAAGGACCGCATCCTCAGGGCTTGGGGCTGTGGCTTGGCAAAAGATACACATTGTCTATTGTTGGCTGCAGAGCTGTTCCCCTGGCACATGCCCTCATTACAAGTGACGGCACCCACCAAGCGTAGGTCTAGGCTCGACTGCCAGGTTGCTCATTGCTTTGACCACCTGTTCCTGCATGTTGTTGCTGCTCCATAGTACTACCTGCATGAGGCCTGTTATGGCACCCGGGCACTGCTTGATTGCGGCTTCATTCCGGGGGGAGCGGAAGGCGAGCACCGCCAGAGCCTCAGCTGCAACACGCTGCACATGACAGCAATCTACACCCAACAGCTGCACCAAGCCAGGAATGGATCCTGGGAACTCCCCTATCAGCTCCTGGGTGGCCGAGCAACTGTGAGCCATGTTTGATAAGGAACTTGCGGCATTGTACTGCACATCCTTGCTTTTGCTGCCCAGCAGCTTCACAAGACCAGCAATGCTTCCCTGGCACTCCACAATTAGCTTGCCATTGGCTGGGACCTCCCAGGCCAGGTTGTTGAGCACCCCTGCTGCTGCCAGCTGCACCTGCTCACTGCTGCTGCTGAGAAGTTTCACCAGACCACCAATGCTTCCCGGGCACTCGCCAATCAGCTTTCTATTAACTGGTACCTCAGAGGCCAGGTTCCTGAGGACTTTTGCTGCTTCCAGCTGCACCTGCTCACTGCTGCTGCTCAACCCCTTTACTGCTTTCCTTATCTTATGCATCACAGCTGCGTCAGCAGACTGCTGAGCGCTGGCCATTCTTGACACTGTCCGCCTGCATATGACAGGGCACAGTGCACACAATAATGTTTCACCAGAGCAGTGACCACAAAATGTGTGCAGTGACCACAAAATGGACCCAGTAATGCTGAAACAGCCTGCATTTTGTATGGTGTTTGTTGCCAAAGTGAGTTGCACCAAGTCCAGGTGAGCATCCTGACTTATCTTCATACGGACCACAGGCCCTCATCAAGGTCTTGTGCTGTGCATGTCAAGAGCCGCAGACTATGACAAGAAACACATTGGTGGCTTCACATGCAGCCATTCATTGTTTCATGCACCTGTTGGGACTGCCCTCGATCAGTGGCATGACAGGATTTGAGAGTCACCTTTAGATTTGTGACCGCACCTGGTGGGACTCCCTCGGAGGCGTTGCTGAGCTCCTCCAGAGGCTGTGAAGTAGTCTCCTAAGAGAGAGTACTAAGCTTCACCACCCCTGAGCTCCTCCGCCTAGAGATGCACTGGCAGCACTCTCTGCTACAGGCGCCCTGCAACGGCACCAAGCAGCAGGTACCGAGTAGGGCGATGTCCACGTTGACGAAGCTTGTGGGTGCGAGGTTAGGCTGTAAGATGGCTCCGCGTACAAGCGCGCACTACTCAGTATCGCTGAATACTTGGCCAATGCATGGCTGGCTGTGCAAGTCTGGCAAAGCTCGGGCAGTGCCGGCCTTTGGGAGGGGACCTTCAACTCCGACAGTGCGACTACTCGCGCTGATGATGTGGGGGGGCCTACAGATATGCATACCAATACTTGCCAAGGAAAGCGCCACAACCCAAGCCAGAGCTCTGCAGCTTTCCTAGTAGCCTGCTTCGCACTACAGCGTTGGGGTGTTCTGAGACGACGAAAGGTGACGTGATAAGTGGCCTTCTGGGGGAAAAACGCCGCACCCGTCAGCCTCTCCAGATAGGTTCCTTTGGCCCTGAGGGGCCATCACCCGGGCGTCGGTCACTTTGTCGCAGGTTGGACCCTGACCTTCCACCGATTCTGCAACTTTCAGCACACTCCTTCCTTTGCGTAACTAATCACGTAGGTTACATTCAATAACATCAGGCCGCATTCGAGCAGGTAGGTGTCCAAGGTTTCAGCTTACCCCTCCCTTGGCGGAAAAGATCACGTGAGTTAACTTCGATGCCATCAGGCCGCATTCCAGCAGACACCAGCAGCGGAAGTAACAATTGGTGTATTTTGCACGGGGCTAGAGGCATTGAGAGCCACCTGACTGATTTAGTGGCAGACTTCAGAAGCGGCTGTGGCCTTGCAGCAGCAGGTCAAAGCAGCAGCAGAACAGCCGGCAAACAGCCCTCAGCGGTTTGACAGTGCGCGACTGGCGCTGTGGAATTTGCAAACGGAGGTCTCGAGCATCAATGCGAGGCTGCAGCGGCAGGCCTGGCTACATCATTCAGCGTTCGGAGGGTTCAGAGCACTCTGGAAGCAGGAGCAGAAGCATATATCGGGTGGCGGCCCATGCATTTGGCATACAGCAACTTGCTTGGCATAGTATGTTGCATGAGCTAAACTTTACATCATGGTGAGCAGCCCACTCCATGCATAACTCAGCCGTGCGAGGGCTTTGGAGCGCACCACAGCAGACAGAGCCGCAGTGGCACTAAGAGCAGCACATCTGCTCTGGATCTAGGTGGCACAGTTGTTTGTGATAGGACAGGCCAGCGAATGTTGCTGTGCAGCAGTATGCCAAGGTCAGGCAATGCCCACGGGTGGATGCAGCAGCTGGAGCAGCAGAGCTTGCTGCCGCGACCTCACAGCAGCGCCAGATGGTTGATGTTGATGTGAGATAGGTAGCCACTTGTCACACGCAGTCATGACTGACTTCACCTACCAGGTGAAGTCTGCAATCTCAGCGGGAAGGCCAGGTACCTCACTGGGGCCTGACGGCATACCGATGCTGCTGTTAAAATCAATCCAAGTCTGTTTGCACCAGTGCTGGCGAGACTGTACAACAGCATAGGCGATCTGGCAGTAGGGCCTGCCTGATCAACGTTCTTGGATGGTGTCGTAGTTGCCATCTACGAAACAGGGATACAAAACAAGGGAATTGAAACAGAAGCAGCTAGTTACAGACCCGTCACCTTGTTGAACACCGACCATAGGTTGATAGCTAGCGTCCTGGGCAGAGATTGCAGCATGCCCTAGTTGTAGCTATTTTGCCAACGCAGACAGAATACTCAAAGGGGCGCAGTATAGGGCACAACATCACCACAGCGCAGCTCTTGATGCAAGCGCTGCCAGCCAACAGCAAAATGGTAGTAGCCCTCCTTGACTTCACCTCTATATGTTTGAATGCCTGCAGGTTAGGTCAGGATCTGCCAGTGCTGTCACTGACACTCTGCAAACCACCACTGCCAGCAGCAGCAGCAGCAGGGGCCAAAAGCCCAGTTCAGGGTCTGATCAATGATAATTTGTCAAAGTGGCTATCTGAACCCCAGCAGCAGTTTGATGAGTTGCTGCTGCTGCAGCAGCAGCACGAGCAGCGGCAGCAGCGGCAGCAGTGGCTCAGCAGTGCTGCTGCTGCTGCTGCTGCTGCTGCCAATGTGTGGTGGCCATTCACACAAAAGGCTCAATTGCCAAACAGGTTGGAATTACCGCACATTGGAATTTTGCAGTCTTTTGTCGTCGTTAAAAATGACAGAGTGATGTGCACTTCTCCGCATTCATGGCTGGTTTGTGCATTCCGACGACAGTTTGATGAGATCTTACTGCTGCTGCTGCTGTTGGGTCGCCCTCACCTACAGACACCCAACACAACCACTTAAAACCAGATTTCTGATGGCATCACAGGTTACAACATGCCCAATGTCTACACGCAGCAAACGCCCTTGGTGATGCCAGCGTTATAACTTGACCCGAAAAAGCACTCTATCAGGAATGCAAGCAGCAAGCAGCAAGTTGCATGCCTTTCAAATAGAGCACGCTTTGACTCATACAGTAATGAACTTTGAGCTGGCAAAACTGCCTGCAGACTGATAACGCAACAACAGGTGGACTTTATGACGCTAGCCCAGCAAGCATCAGACTAAATAACAACTGACGTACTACCCCACTGCGAGTACCTAGAACAACACAACACAGACCCTTGCTGCTGCTGCTGTTGTTACAAAGGGTCGCGTCGGAGTTTGCTTACCAATCATGAGATATCCACATTCTCATACTTACTGCTGTACAGCAGAAGATAGAACGGCAAGCCGGATATATCCAGATTGCTACGCCAAGTGACCATCTTACTTTGCACATCCTTGGTTGTGGCCACCTATAGAATGTCCCCCAAAATTTCAGATTAAACGCGCAGGCAGTTGATGAGCTAGCAGCACAAGGGGCTTCGACTTTGCTGAATCAGCAGACCTAGGGTTTAGTGGCTAAACCACAACCCCCCCCCCCCCCCCCGCCAACCTCGAACCATGGCCTATGCTGGCTGCTGTGTCCAGCAGTACCAGCGGGGCCTCCATAGGCCCTAGGGTGGCTCAGAACCAGCCCCTGCAATAATTGGGTATACCTCCCCTTAAGCAGCAGCCTCGGTCGCTGCAGTTGTTGTTTCGTAGTTCTGTCCAAAGCTAGTTCACCTGTGTTGGCTGCGGTGCTGCCGCTGCTGCTGCTGCTGCTGCTAACAACATGTGACTGCTACTGCTGCCAGTTATTTGTGACTGCTGGTGCTGTTCTGCTGGTGCTGCTGCTGCTGGTGCTGCTGCTGCTGCTGCTGCTGCTAACAACGTGTGACTGCTGCTGCTGCTGGCAAGTTGTAGCCGCTGCTGCATCTTAGTTGCGGATGCTGCTGCTGCTAATAAGGCATAAATGCTGCTGCTGCTGATAACTTGTTGTTGCTGTGGCTGCTGCTAATGAGTCGTGACTGCTGCTGCTAGTAGTTTATGAGTGCTGCTGCTGCCGTCAAGTTGTGAGTGCTGCTGCTATTCTGCAGGGAAATCACTGTGGTTAATGCTCGATCAGGCCAAAACTGGATAGTACTCAAACAACAGCAGCAGCAGCAGCAGCAGCAGCAGCAGTTTGACCCCCTTCATGATGCTGCTAGCAGTTGCTGGACCCAGACTGCAGTGACTTACAGATCAAAGTTACAAGAGCTGTGGCAGCAGCAGCAGGACCTTACATGCAGGTAATGTGGCCACAGGTTGGTAAACAACTTGTTGTTTTTGAGTCATAACATCATACATGACTTTGGGTGCGTGCATGTTTGGTCATGTTAGATGCTGCTACTGCGGCACGTTTGAGTTACAGCAGTAGTTACACGTGCAGTGGCAGCAGCAGCAGGAAAAGTGTATGCATCTCATGATGGCTGGGCCATTGGCGGCTGTGATACTGATGGTTCTTGAGGATGACTGTTTCCCTCTTTTTGCGAGCATAGCGCAACGGATGGTGCCCGCCAATTTTGCTGCTGTTCCATGGCTGCTGCCAGAGAATTGCTGTTACCACCCAAACCCCAGAAGGGTAAGGCCCCATGTCTGCAGAGCACTTACACACACTATCACTATTTGATCTGTAGCATTAGATCTGTGCTACCTTGTACTAGATCTACCGCTGCTGCTGCTGCTGCCAGTGACCTCTGCAATGCCGTTGCACTAACAATCAATGAGAAGGGTTAGGCCACAACGGTGCAAAGCACTTGCACAGCAACTTCTTGTGCTGCAGCATCAGATCTGTGCTACCCAGCACTTATATAGCCACTGCTGCTGCTGCTATTGCAGGTCGCTCATGCTCCTGGTCTTGAACTTACGAGGGCTCTCCGGTCGCCACCTCTCAACCAACATGGCTGGGCCAGCCGCGTGTTCTTCAGTGATGACGGAGGCACTGCAGTTTTTACTTAGCAGGAACTCATCTATTAACTTTCTTAGCTTTGCCTCTGTGGTGTTTGCTCGCTGAGGTTGTGTAACATGACGTATTGATGTGTGCTTTCTTGAACATGGCGTACACAATAAAATGGTCAGGGTTGATGCACCATCATGGCGTGCACATATAGCACCAGCCTGACGGCTTCTAACCGGCAATTACTTTTCGACCTGTGTTCAGCTATGATGCAAGCGCTCCAGTGATCCTGCTGATCAGCCCCAGCACTTGCTTGTTACCTTTGGCAATATCTTGGCAAACTTACTTATTCTGCTTCCACATCGCCTTCTCCAATGCAGGCCTAAAACCTGGTTCATCAACCCACCGTATTTACAGCTGCAACAAGGGAATTGACGGCTTCAGGCGCCAATGTGGCTGCAGCAGCGGCAGCAGCAGGGGACCGGCAGCAGCAGCAGTGGTTCGGCTTGGGAAAGCAAGCAGGAGCTGTTTGATGTGAGGCAACGCAGCAGGTAAACATGTTTGTAGTTTGCCTCCATTTTTGAAGATTCTCAGGTGTTGCACGTTTTTCAGACAGAGGGTTTACAATGGATACCTCACCATCTGAGTCGGTACTTCCCACACCCGGTTCTAGCTGAGTATGGACCAAGAAAGATAGAGACCACATTAGACACTCAATCTGAAAGCTCTTGCTTTCTGATGTGATACCATGATAACCACAATGTATAACCACAATCTTGCTGTCTTTCATGATTTTCCAGAGCTCAAACATTGGCAGCAGCCGGACATCATTGCCAGCAGCAGAAATTAGGAGCCGCGGCCTAAGCAGCAGTTCAGCAGCAGCAGCAGCAGTGACTGAAGACAGCAGCAAAGACCAAGCAGAGCAGCAACCGCAGCAACCGCAAGAACAGCAGCAGGGCGAGTCCGAGCAGCAATTCAGCAAGCCAGAGCAGCAGCAGCAGCTGGAGCAGCAATCCCAGTAGCAGGCCAACAAGGCATTGGTCGCTGTCAATGGCGGGTAGTTCGCAGGATTCTTGCAGCAGCAGCTCAGCTCTGCGTGACATGCTGCCCTGCAGCAACCACTGTCTCAGCAGTTCAGCTGTAGCCAATGCAGCAGAGCACAGGCTTGTGAATGGTACTTTGGGTGCTATGCGTTAGATATAGTGAAGAACTAATGTGTGGAACTTTGGGCACTATGCGTCAAGCTTGCAATTGCATTGGTTTGTCACGTTGGCCTAGTTCTCAGGATACTGCAACTGGTGTGATAGCTTACAGCTGCATATGGGTGTCTGTGCTGTATTTGGCCTGTTTGTGCCTGCTCCTGCAAAAGCTAGCTGTGTTTGCTGGCTTGGATATTGAGGATAGGCCTTCACCAAAGTCTGACAGAGACCGCCTGAGCCGGTGTTTGTTACCACGCCAGGCCAGGCAAGCTGTATTGCACAATGTGTATGGTGTCAATGTTGGACTGGCAAGTGTGCTTTATGCCGCTATCACATGATAGCACAGTCATGTGAGAGTGCGGCTTTCAGCGAATCATGATGCATCAAGTACCATTGCACACAAGGTTATGCACAGTTGGGTGCGATGCTTGTTGTTGCTTCTTATCTAATCAATTCAGTATTAGTTACAGCAATGTCTGCTAGAGTCGCCCAGTTTTGTGGTGGTAAATGGTGTGTGCACGTATCTACGCTTGCAAGCCATTGCTGGGGGCTGGTTTCGAGCATCACGCACAGCAGTTTTGTGCTGGGGATGCATGACACATTGTTGCAGCACAGGGTTCCAGGCTTATTGCAGCTTGTGCTGGTGGCATGCTTCGCAACAGCAAAAATTGCTGTGGGAATCATGCCTTGGTCTGATGTATGTCAAAGAACTCCCATAATTCACATGTATACGTTGAGCCTGATCAGATGCTCTGTTACAAGCTCGTGCGTCGTCTCTCTTGCGGCCTCCAAAAAGTATACATCAGTCACTTTTATGCGATGTTTTGCCCAACAAACCAGTGTCGCACTTTGAACTTTTGCAAGAAGAAGAAGAAGAAGAATTACCCTTTTCGGCCGCAAGGCCTTTGGGACGTGCTTGGTGGCTCAGCCACACTGGCACACCAAGATTAGACCACCCACAGGGGCGCCTTCAAAGCAGAAAACCCACTCAATGGGGCTTGAAGCCAAATCACGACATGATATCACTCAGGCATGAGACATAACTGAGCACATCATGCTCTAAAATCAAGCCGTCATGCGGCAGAAGCACCGCGTACACTATGTCATGCAGCAGAAACTCCATATGCCATGCCGAACACATGTAGCAAGCCACAGCTTAGGTTGAATACCATACCGTAGTACATGTACCGCCCAACATCAATGACAACATGTCAACAAATGTAGACAAGGCACTACATCAACAAGTACTCATAGCAGGATCTGCCAGGTGCACATTCTAAGAAAGCATGACAAGAACAACATGCAATTGTCGAAGTCCATCACCCTCTAGTAACCTGTCTCTGTTCTAAGTCTCAAGGCACGGCTATACCACTCTATATTGCCC
>NSMO01005082.1:0-10899 GCA_002588565.1 Coelastrella sp. UTEX B 3026 | reverse complement strand
AGCAGGTAAGCAGTTGGCGGGCTTGCCCAGTCAGCAGTGTGAACACCACCATAGACTCGAACTGGGGGAGTTGGTTATCTGCTTCTGCTCTTGTTTGGACGGTCCAAGAGCAAGTGGTCACATCCTAGCGTGCAGTGTTTGTCGGAGGAGCAGCCTTGGAACACGCCTTCCACGGTCTAATCAACCGACTACTACTGATCTGCAACAGAAGAACACACGCAGCATGCTTTGACCCATGTCCTGCACTACTGGCCTTTCCTGCAACAACAGCTGTGCTCTGTGGTGCTTCCAACTGGTCTCACCAGCCCACACCCTACACACACATACATATGCACCATATGTTTCCGCTGTGTCCCTGCACACCCATGCTGTTCCGGCAACGACAGCTGTGCTCTGTGTGCTTCCAAATGGCCTCACCAGCGCCCCCCCCCCCCCCGCCCTGACCACACATATGCAGCACATGATTCTACCGTTTAACTGCACCCCCATGATGTTCCTGCAGGTGACTGAGGAGTCCCTGGCAACATTCTTTGCAGATTGCGGCACCGTGATGGATTGCCGCATCTGTGGCGACCCAAACAGCGCTATGAGATTCGCTTTCATTGAGTTCTTAGAGATTCAGGGAGCACAGCAGGTGTGGTGCACTCGTTAGATCACTGCTGATCTAGCGTTTGATATGCTGTGGCAGTTGCGTGCGTGGCCTGCATAGGTGTGCAGTTGGCCTGCCGGTGGCCGACAACAACATGAAAGGTGCTGCCGTCAGTGGCCTAGGACATCTAGGTGCCTCCAGTGGCAGTTATATCCAGTACAGTAGAAGGGATTTGTTCTTAGCCTGTCTCTGGGAGGCTTTCACAGCCTATAGGGTGGTGCACGTTCCTTTACTGCACTCAGCCCCAACCGCACAGCCGTATCCTGCGGGCGCCCTGCATGTTGAGATTGCCCCAGGGTACAGCCCCAGGATAGAGCCCCACATGTGCAGTCAGCGTGGTCCCTCCAGCATCTGACAGCAAGGCAGCTAGTAACACTCTGTTCGGCGCATCTGCCGCTGGGCTGCCGGTCAAACAAAAAAGACTGGCTGCAAGGCAACTACCCAAAGCCTGCCTTCAATTCAACAAATGTCGACTGCCTATTGGTCTGATAAACTTGCTTGCTGTTGTTGTTGCAGGCTTTGAGTAAAACCGGCAAGTCCCTGGGGACAAGTCAGCTGCGAGTGCTGCCGAGCAAGACAGCCATTGTTCCAGTGAACAAGGAACTCATGCCAAGAAGGTATGGGGCAGTAGCAGGGGCGTTCATACTTGTGCATGTTTGGTGGACCAGGGGTTGGAAAGCACGGGGGCTGAAGAGAATGGGGGTTGAGAAGAGGCGCGGTTTACAGGACAGGGAATGAAGAGAAAGTCCTAGTGTCTTAGTACCCCCAGACAGTAATGCATGATGCATGATGCATCACAGCAGCCCAGATGCTGCACGCAGGGTTGTAGCATTTGACACCTGGCGACGTGATTTTCTGCTTGCATGGTTCCTGCTGTATTGTTTGCTCTTGCACCATGAAGTCTGCACGCCTACACTATTACAGACTGCTCAATGTTAACAAATTAATATGAAGTTTAACTTCTGTTATGTTACAGACCCTGCGCGCCCCACTAAAAACCAAACTGCTAGAAACCAACTCTGCCACGCCGCCATGAAAGTGCCTGGGCTGCCCTCCCACGTGCACATAGCACATCAGAGAATCGTTTGGCAGCGCACAAGCGCCCCAAGGCCCCTTCATCGTCTTGCGCACTTGTGCAGTACTGCTGCCACATCTTTAAGGCCCGGTGCCGTTGAATCGCTTTCGATGCTCTCTGAAAGATAGATACCAGCAGTGTATTTTTTCAATGCCGGCAACGCTGAAACGCACGTTTGTGAACAGAATGCGGGAAGACGGTGCTTGGTCCCCGAAGCTTGTCGACCGCGATATCGCCCCGATAGATTTTCTTGTCAGATTTAAGCACGTGATAGCCACGCTGTGCACACGGGAGAGTTGCTGTGACCTGCTTTGAGAAGGTCCGCCTGCCAGGCGCGGTCAAGCTAGCCCGCAGCAACTTGCGAGAACTGATGGGCACCGTCCCTGTCCACGGTCAAAAGCACATACGCGGACTGTATGTTACTGTATGGTACCACCCTACAGCAGTCACAAATACTGCCAGGAAACGACTTTTACCATCGGCGGGATAGGGACTCTGAGTGAGTCCCTATCCCGCCGATGGTAAAAGTCGTTTCCTGGCAGTACGTTTCTGCAGCTGACCATTCCGCAAAACTGTGCAGCGCGCTCCATGCCTCGCAATTACCTGGTGGGGCTAGATGGCTGCTGCTGCAAATTCGTAACAGTGTGATTGTACGTGGGTGCTGCCGCTGAAAGGTGTGCGCATGCGCAAGTTAGCTTGAGGCGGTGGTGGGAGGACCAGGGGGGGGGGGGGGGGTAGTGGACAGCCCTACAGGCTGCAAACACCACCATGTAACAAGCCTACAATTATTGTTTGTGTCTGGCTGCACAGCGCATGCTCCTGCTAAAAAATGCTAAAAATAACTAAAAAATTGTATTTTTACTTGGGAACCATTATTATTATTAGTATAAGTATTACATTGTCATTGAGCTCAGCTTCAACCTGCCATGAAAATGTCATCTTCATGTGTATTTTGTTGTCCTCTGCCCACTGCCCTTCTCTTGGCTGTGTATCTACAAGCTGTTCACACGATGTTATGAGAGGTGGGATGAGACAGTAGCACCATCCACGTCATGCTGTTGCGAATTATTGTATCTGATACGTGACAGCCTGTCTTTTCAACTGTAACACTGTGCTTCTGCTGCTGCTGTTGTGTGCTTTCAGTCATGAGGAGTTGGAGCGTTGCAGCCGCACTGTTTACGTAGCAAACATTGATAAAGCATTGGAAAAAGAAGACGTGAGAAGGTTCTTTGAGAAGTACTGCGGTGAGTCCAGGAATCCAAGCATTGCATGGTTGCTTTGACAGATGGATACAGCTAGAACATCCCAGGCAGGTTGCAACACAGACAACACGGTCCACTTGAAGCGATCCCGGTCATCGCGGCCGTTCTTGAAAGACACACACGCCTAGTGCGTGTCTGTGAAGACTGTCCGGGATGACCGGGATTGCTTCAAGTCAAATAGATAGGTAGATAGATAGATAGATGGATAGATAGATGGATACCTAGTGCTTCAGGGCTGTAGCTCGCCGCTGCAGTAATCGTGTTTTGCGCACAGAGCAGCATGTAGGGGCTAGCTGTACAGCTGTGTTTAGATCTGTCTGCATGCGCCTTGGTCTTGCTGCTGGTGCTGCGGCGGGGAGAATCAGCACTCCTCAGCAGGCAGTGCGTGGTCTGTGTACGGTCAGCCTGTTAGGGTTCTGAACGGGTCATTGGCCTAAGGCTTGTCGGTGCCACAACAAGTTCAACATGGCTGCTAGCAGCAGTGCGTGCTGGGCTGCGCTTCCACCTCCGCTTCATTAACCAAGGACCCACTGTCCATTTTTTCAATGTGTTTGCAGGGCACATTGGCAAAATCCGTCTACTGGGAGACTTAGCACATTCTACGCGCATAGCATTCATTGAGTTCATACAGGCAGAGTCAGCCATGGCAGCACTCAACTGCAGCGGGGCGCTCCTGGGCTCACTGCCGTTGAGGGTCAGCCCCAGTAAGACACCTGTAAGGGGAGATAAAGAGGATCGAGATGCGTTGCGGCAGCAGCAGCGGCGGCGGCAGAAGCAGCAGCAGCGGCAGCAGGAACAGGATCAGGAGGCAGGCCCGGGGGATGATGATGGAGCAAATGTAAGTGAAGCAGCAAACGGCATGGGGGTAGGTGTAGGGGGTTCTGATCTAGCAGCGGCGGCGGCAGCAGCAGAGGAAGCAGCAGCAGCAGCAGATGATGGTAATGTTGGGTTAGCGTTGGCTGATGTGCAGGCATGTGTGAATGAGCAGACACCTGCAGCAGACGTTTCTGATCTGGCAGCTGAGAATGAAGTTGTGCAGGGCAATGGCAGTGTGGTTGAGGTACACAATGAACCAGAGACAGCAGAAGCAGCAGCAAATGCCACAGCTGCATGATGGAGGCAGAAAAGATTTTTGCAGTTTGGACATTCCTGGAGCGACGGCCAATTGGCTCATGAGCAATTTAGCTGAGTTACATTACTGAACACATGCAAATACAGCCTTACGAAGTAATTTTTGAGCCTTTTTTGTTTCATTGTTGAGCTTGGAGCGGCGGTCCTGTGCAGCCAGCTGATTCTTTCTTGGTCAAATAGCCTCTGAGGGGCTAGACGTTTGAGCCCCAAACCCAGTGGCTAGTGGACAGAGTGGCCTTGTGTCGGCTGGGGGCCTGTGCATGCCCACATGCCTGTGCTGCGGAGTGCTGGGCGGGGTCAGGGCAGAGGTTCAGAATTGTGCACAGTCAGTTTTTTGATGGCGTTCCTGACGGTAGGCGTTTTTCGACGACTCTGTATTGGTTGCAGAATAACACTGGACATGCAGGTCTGCATATGTGGTCGTATGCCACGTTGTGGGGTGTTGCAAGTGGCTAGTCTGCTGTACCAATTGTTGCTGCATGCAACAATGAGTTTTCTCGGTTTGTGGTCTCTGTGGTCTGTTAGGGTGTGGTCTTCCTTATTCTTTGTGGATATCATGATCTGGGCGTCTTGGGCACTGGGTGTAAACCCTGAGATGGATAGAGAGGTTTGTATTCGAAAGAGCTTCGTAATTCCCCATCGTGGGGCCTTTGGTGTCAAATGTGTATGATGCAGTGGCCAGCGGCGCAGGGCTCGATTACCCCAGGCCCGGTTACACACGTGAGATGACCACTGCCTTTGATTCTTGTAATGCCAGTGATGCCATTCGACCTGAAATTGAACCGTTCATGAACTCAATCACATTTGCAACGTTTTCCGCGGCGGCATCCGCTGCTCAAACCGTGTCCGGTATTGTCGCTTACTGCTGCAAGTACAGTTGCCAGATCTGGGTTTGAACCCAGCTGCTGTCAACAGTAACAACCACCACACAAATTCAGAAATGACTCAGCCAATGCAACAGGATAGATGCGCCGGCAAGCTGTCGTGCCACAACTGTCGGACAGTTGAAAGACTCGAGAGCATGCCAGTGGGTCTTGCATAACAGATGTAAATCTTAATAATACTTTGTCTATGACCATGAATACCACAGCACACACCTGTGACTCCCAGATGATTGAGCAACCTCACGCATGTGGTTGCAGACGTGACTGAAGGCAATGGTTGAATAGACAGACAGTTGTAAGGGCTCAAGACTGTGTGATTCTGCAGGAACAAAGCAGTCACTGCACACACTCGCACAGTGACACATTGCGCAGAGGCAAGGCGAGCGTGCTCGAGCTTGAGCTCAACCCTCATAACGTTGGCACTTTGAACTTTTGGGAGTGCCCACACAAGCACCTCAACCACACAAAGCAAAAGACACAGGTTGTGCCTCCCTCAAGTTATGATCCATCCGACACTTGTTGACAAGGTTGAGCTGCAGGGATATCTGCCAAGTGACAGACATCATATCATTGTTGGGAGTACCACGCACAGTGTCCTTCTGCTGTTGTGCTTGCATACTTACAAATGTTTTCAAGGATGGCAGCACAACCGCCAACCCCCAACAGCCGCGACCATCCAGCACATACACAACTGGCTCCTGGCTCAACATCCCGACACATTCTCTGTTTATACTGTTCATACGCAGAAAGTAACTACTAGTACTGCTTTACTTCTTTGTGACTGGTGGTGGTTCCAGGGCCTTTGTCCCATTGCCCTGGTTTGCTTGCTGCAACAGCCCTGGTGCCACAAACATAACCTGGCTCCAAGCCGCTAGCTCACTGCCTTCACTCGCTGACATACGCATCAGCACCTCCTCAAAACTGCCAACCTGCAGGTGTTTTACACACATGCACACGGAGAGGTGTGGTCAGTGAGTGGTATATATCTTTTGGTGTTGCCGTACTCACAACAGAAAAGCGAGAGGTCCTGTGTCCGTCGTGACTCGTCGTGACTCAAGAGTCACGACAGGATCAACCTTCATTACTAGTAGAGTAATCAGGCGGCTGCTTCTTTGCTAGCTTGTAACAAACGTCTGCCAAGTACACAATAGAACATGGGAGCTGCTGGCCCATTTTAGCGCAACAAACCAATATTTGATGGACTTTGATGATGTATATGTACCCTGATCTACACTGGACTGCGCATGGCATTGCAGCTTTGCCAGCGCATCTATCTTGTGCATTGGCTCCGTTTATTTTACTGGACTGCATGCCTGCTCGAATGCAAAAGGACTGTCACAACGATGCGTTCAAACAACTCCGCTACAGTGCACAGACAGGCAGCCACGCAGGCCGCTTTCGCTTCGTTTGGTGTAAACGGGTTGGTGCACTATAACACAGTGTGTGTTCCTGCACAAGGTGGTAGGCCAGCCAAGACCTGCCTGCAATGCCATTGGCTAGCACCCCTGTGACCTTTGGGTGCTACAACTCTCATCTTGACCAAGCGCTGGAACTCTGATTCATCCAAATTGAAGATGCGCTCCGGGCCGCCCGGAGCGCATCTTCAATTTGGATGAATCAGGGTTCCAGCGCTTGGTCAAGATGAGAGTGGTAGCACCCAAACGTCACAGGGGTGCTAGGCATCAGGCTGATGAGGACAAGACGTCCATCTCGTGTCTAGCCCTGGGTAATGCTGCAGGTCAGTATCCGGGTGGGGTATTGCTGCAGATGCCCTTAGATGTATTCCATTCACCAGCCAATGCAACAAGTTGTTACTTAGCCAAACAACAAACAGCAAACAAAGCCAGTAAATGAGACAGGCCTCATTGACACCTGGAATTTGAAAAAAGCACACTTGTCTAAAGGGCCTTATGGCCGGAGCGGGTAATTATCTTTCTGAAATCTATCTAGTTTGTATAAAGCATGTTTCTATGCTCTTTGACCCCTTACCTCAATCTTTGGTAATGGTGCAACCTCTATAGCATTAGCCTTATCCAGTGCATCATCACGCTTCAGCTTTATCTTGCCCGCCTTTGCCTCCGCTAACTGCTTGTCACGACCTGAGCTGGTATCGACCTGTGGGATATGCGCAGCAAACATGGCCAAGCATTCAACAGTTAGGGCTGGGTTAAGGCAGTGCTCGGCTAATGCCAGGCAATTTTGTGTATAACTGTTTGTATAGACAATATACATACTTGTATATATGGTATGTATATACTATTGTATATACAATTGTATATGCATACCATATATACAGGTATGTAGATTGTCTATACAAAGGATAAACTTGTTGACATAAGTCTATATATGACATAATGTTGGGGCACTTGCCACATTCTCATCCCAGACGTTTGCTGATTTGACGGACGCCCCGATGTAACACCTTTTTGCGCAGCGGAGCAAGAAGGGAAGCAAGTACGATGAGAGCAGTGACATACTGACATGCATATCCAGACCCTGCAAGCTGGCAATACACAGCAAGTGCTGCATGCGGACTACATGCCTATAACAGATACTATGATTGCATTTCAGCATGGTACAGCTGTCATCAGGGTGCCCATGAAACATACAGGGTTACTAAATCAAAGTGTCACCACGATATCAGAGCCTTGGACACACCTGCAGCTGTGGTGAAACAGCAGTCTGTCAGCTGGCCTGCTGCTGCTACAGCTGCTGCTCTTATCTGTAACTACTGAACTGTTCTTTCAAAGAGGCCACGCCTTGACATCGCTTATCGGAGTGCCGAGTTGCTTACCCACAGCCTGGCTTCCTGCTGCATGTGAACAGATATATTTGATCATACATGATACATGACTGATTGTCTCCGCTCTATCAGCAGGCTCACCTCATTCATTACTCGTTGATATTCTTCCTCATACAGAGCTGCCTTCTCCTTCACCGCTTTGATCTGAGCGGCATTTCGTTGCCGGTATGCGCCACCAACAGCAACATCCAAGTCCTCCTTCGTCAGAAACAGCGGTACGTATTGCTGCAGGGGCAAACATCACAGGTTGATTATAAGGTTATTATGAGGTTTCAGCCCCTTCACAAGCTTGTATCAGCTAGTGTGAAAGTTTGAGAGATTACCAATGCCATTATACGGACAAAATAGCTTATATATTGTAACGTCCACTTGTGCCCTGCAAACGGTACCCCCAAGGTCTCGGACCAATTGACTTGGTCACTAGGTTGACGCAATACTGTTGATAAAGGTCAGGAAAAGCTGCTACTAGTCACCCCCACTCACCACCACCCACCAACCATAACACAAAAACAAACACCCTCACATTTGGCAGGCTGCTACATACGACATTAGTTCCAGGCGGAAGCAGATCAACAGCAAACCCCTCCACCCCGCACCATATCTTGTGTTGTTACTGTCAGCCCCTCTGCCTGAAACACCGGCACACCCACAAAACTCTTTGTAGGTACCCCAGCCTCCTTATACAGCTGCAGTGCATGTTTCACTTGCTGCATATCTGGCATGAATCTGAAGTGAATGCCTTGTAAGCCGGTTGTTTCCCGGGGTGTGGTGAAAACTTCGTAAACGTTGTCCATCGTCACTCGTAGGACTTTGCTGTCACGAGCTAAACGGGGGTTCTCTTCCTTGATCTGTGTTAAACAGGCGGGGAAACACATCGAAGGGGTTTAGACCATCTAAGCAGTTTCATTTACTTGAGGCAATGCACGGAGCTGTGGGTGGCAGAGCTACCATCAAGACTGCTGCTGCACATAGCCATCAGTAGATCAGGATGACTATGTGAGATGACCAAGCTGCTGCAGTCCCAGGTGTTTTGCTGCTGCTGCTGCGGCTGCAGCTGATGCAACGGACATGGATTGCTGCCAGGAGCGCTTCGGGCCACATTCAGCGGTGGTGGTGGTGCCGCTGGCGGTGCTGGCACTGGTGGCGGTGGTGGTGGGGGGGGGAGTTGCCAGAGTACTAGCGGTGAATCCCAAAGTGGGCTGTAAGACTGAAGTGGTGGCGTTGCAGCCTCAACATACATGGGTGCATGAGTTGTTATTGCTTCTATTACTGTATTGATTTTCTAGTCACAACTTGCAGTTTGCTGCATGCAAAAGCGACAGGATTCTACATATGTTGCTACACGTTCCTGAAGCACGACAATTATGCCAGATGACAAAACATCACAAGCATGGTTTTGGCTGTCAAAGCAACAGATGTTGCTGACTGTATGACGATGCCACATTTAGCAATCATCTGTTGTTACCTTTCCTATGATTGCCTCTGCATCTTCCCGCCTAAAGAAGAAAAAGCCCAGCTGCGTATTGTTCTGCAGGGAACACACAAGCACAGTCAAGCACCAGCAACTGCTTCAAAGTGGCAGCCTGCCAGCGTGACAGCAAAGTAACAACTGGAATCAGTGCAAGGACAATGCCCAGTTGCATTACTTGAGAAGAACCAACAACATCCTCCACATTTTGTACATATGCATTTCCACTGAAAGCAAGCCATGTTGACCTTGCAGTCAGCCGTGTGGACACTTGCTGCATGCTGGAGGTGTCTAGCTGATAGACAGCCAGTGCTGCTAGCAACCATTAACACGGATCAAGTCACGCCACAGAGAAAGCAGGACAGAATCCAGACATGACCTCGTGTTACGCGAAGTACAGACCAGGAACTCCCATTAGGTCAGCTGCCATCCCCCTTGCCCGGTTGTACGGTACAAGCTGGTGCACCCGGACACGCTCGTGTAGCCATGCGCTGTAAAGCAGTAGACGACCCTGGAACCGGAATCCCATGCTACAGCTGTGATACTGCTACAACTGGCTTACCTCTCCTGCCACTAAGACAAACTCGTTCTTGGGATTTGCTACGGTATATACTGGGATTGGCGCCAACCGTGCTTTGACTTCGTCTTTTGGCATTGCTAAGTCAAACAGCGGCTGCGCTGATAAGCTGCGTTCTGATGAGGAACTGCTGCTGGTGCTACTGCTTGATTTGCTGCTGCTGTTGCGGCCCATTCCGAAGGTTATCGACTGCAGGACAAACATTCACGTGTGTTTATTATGCTATGCGTCTATTGCGCGAGGATCGGTTGCTGAAAAACACCCAACACAGCAGCAGAACCGTTTGAGCAGAAATGCTTTGCCATAGCGGACAAACATCAGCATCTGGAGTCCACAGCCCGCACAGCTCGCTGCACTCACCGCTAAGGCAGGTGCCCAGTGTTGTTGCTGCTGCTGTGTTTGTTGCTGCTGTCGTTGTTGCCACACAGCTGCCTGTCGTGGCAGCTGCTGCACGCCTGCAACTATATGAGACACGTTCCGCTGCCATGGCTGCAACTGCCGCCCGCAATGACGCACTAAGTTCTCCCAGTTATGTGATATATTGCTGCTGACGGATGCTATCGCGTCCTGCACGCCGTTCCAAGGGTCTGTGCTTTGATCGTGCATAGTCCTCTGCTGCAGTGACAGACTCCCTGGCTTGATTTCCGCGTGGCAGCTTAAGCAAACGCAGTACTATGGTATGGAGTTGTGCAGGCACTGAATGGGCGTTCGATGCCGCTGCAACAGTCAGTTGAGCAGCGCTCGCTGTGGCAGGGTCGCAGGACGCTCGATCGTGAGAAGTGCTAGATGTCAGTCGTAGCCAGTTCCTGCAGGTTGACTTGCAACACAGCTAACACGAGTGCCAAGGTGTCCGCTTCCGAGTGGTTCTGCCGTATGAACCCGATACTTTGAGCGTAAAAATAGGGCAAGAAGCAGTACACCTAGCAGGCTACAACGTAACAGCGGTTGCTGCAACAGTACTGGTCTGTGCAGCGCCAAGGTAACTCGGAGTGGCTCTCATCGTTTGCGACACCAGCGTCGACTCACTCAGCACTGTTGCAGAGATGCAAT
>NSMO01005081.1:18260-28714 GCA_002588565.1 Coelastrella sp. UTEX B 3026 | reverse complement strand
TGAGGCACGCAAACATGCTCAACTTTCAGCCAGGAAAACTCTGCAAGCAAAGCAGTGACAGAACACTAGCAGATCAGCGTGCATGTACTTGACCATTCCAATTCCCAGCAGACCCCGACGACCACATCAGCTCACACCCAACTGAGCAGCCGATGTGACTACGGCACAAAACGCCTCACAAAATTGGGGGCAGGGCCAGTGGCAACTTGCCACCAGTGACTGCTGTGGCTGATGAGTAGCATCTACATGAAACTCTCTGAAAACCTGTGAGTCAGACTTCATGACACACAACTCCGACTTGCAGACTGTCTTAGCTATCACCAGCCGCCAGTCTTCAGAGGTCTTTGTGATCACATCTTCATGAGCACAATTGACACGCTCACTGCAGCGCACCCCTCCGCCCCAGCAACCACATACCTGCGCAGCAGCCTGGCTGGCCGCCCACGTTGTCATTTCTGCTTATAACACCATAACCCAGGTTTGCCAGGTGAGCGAACATCATGGCAACTTGCGGGAGCGTGCGTGCCGTCTCTGGAGGTAAAGCTGTGTCTGTTGCTGGCCGGATGTGGATCTCAGCTGCTAGTTGCCGGGGCAGGGGGCCGTTCAGGTGCAGGGCACTGAGTGCCTCAGCATCTGGACCATCCATGTCTGCAACAACAGACAGTTTCAGTGCGCAATATTACCTGACACAGCGTATTGAGTCAGCATCTTTGAATGTGTTGCTGGCCTTGGTGGAATATGCTGTGCCACTACCACAAAGCCAGAAGCACTGCTAAAGAGACCACAGCTGTTGAGTGTACCAAGTTTCAAGACGATTGCCTGTGTGATGACGTCATATGCATATGTTGTGCTGGTCGCTGCCCATCACAAAACACTGGCTTGCAGGGCGTTGGCTGTAGTGAAACAGACCATTGCGTACACCACTGGGTTGTCAGTCCATACAGGCCAACAACTAGACTAGGTTGCTGAACACGGTGCACCACAGTAGCACACAATACATGTTCAAGCACCTGTGTTACAAAGTGTTAGCATGGACCATAACTAAACCATGCAGTACACCTATTGCATCTGCAGGAGGGCATGGGTGCAAGTGTGGAGCCCTCAGGTCGCTTAACGTACCAACAGAGACTGCCGCTTTGCTACTCACCTATTTTCATCGCATCTATGCCCTGAAAATGACCCAGCTCTTCAACAATCTGCTCCAACGTCTTGTGATCAGTCCCATTCCGGCCCAAGCACCAGCGGTGAAAATGATGCCTGTTTGGGTCAATCGCTTTGCCTTCTTGTGTGCAGTCAAAGGTATGGACCTCGCATCTTGTCTGTGCGATGATCTCCTTCTCGAATGCGTAGTCGTACTGAACCGGCCCCACGCTGTACACCAGGCAGGGGGCTCGCAGCTGGGTCAGGCCACAGAAGCGCCATCGATGGAACCCAGATATCAACCGGTTTGGTGGGCATGTTATGAATGGTTCAAAGGGGTTGAAGCGCTGCCAGCCTGTCAGGTGGCCAGCTGCAAGGAATAGTACCACACAGCAGCGAGGAGTGTCTCAGTGTGTGACACAGCTGATATGTGCAGGATGGCGACGTGGCGGACAGTTGATGCTAGCGGAGGACTTCCAGCCATCAACATGCAGCCGAGATACTATGTTTTACTGCTTACTGCTGGTTGCTGCAGACGTGTGCTGCAGCTGCAGCATGCAGTGTTGGGGTAGCATATGCAGCGCAATCAGAAGCTGTGATTGGGCTGCGTGTCACACGGTCGCTGGTTGTGCACAACACAAGGTTAGCTGAGATGTGATTCCATAGTCTAGCGAGTGCTAGTGCCTATGGGTGGCAACTGCTGGCTATCAGTGATTGCAGTAGGGCCTTGGAATTGCGGTACTACCGTCAACTGCTGATACCAATACGTTGCTGCTAACCATGCTCACCATCCGGAAAACTCTGGTATATTCGTGATAGCAGGTTGGTCCTGAAGACTGCGAGACTGCAGGAACAAAACAACTGAGTCGAACTCCAGCTGTATACCAACATACTGCACTGCTGAATCGGTTGTGTGCACAGCTTACGCCAGAGAAGCCAGGACCAGCGATGCTACTGATGTATGGACTTTGATGACAGGCGTCATTCAAAGAGCTTCGCGCACAGCGGTGCAACTTTACCAAGCAGAAAAAGGCTTACTTGGCTCGGACTGTGCTGCCATACTGTCCAGAGTACACGTTCTGATTTGTGCACTCGCGGCCGCTCGCAGTGCTTTCTGTCATGTGGTAATGACTCAGGCTAGTGCGAAAAACGGCTAAGTATGGATAAAGTAGCAGCCCGGCTGCGGCAAACAAGGCCACCACTACCCAGCATCTCTGCGGAAGCCCTTTCCAGCCAGCTGCGTGTGTCTCTTTCTGACTCGCCGCCATTCTAGCCGCAGGATGTCAAACTGTAGTTACTACAACGCTAGAGCATCGACCATGAGTACAACTTGGCCTAATGCAGAAGTTGGGACTTTCCACCTCTGTGATACCAACAGGGCAGATTGAGCGGTATATTAGTGTATACTTATACCATTGTGCCGACTGCTGTAGCATGTTGGTCTCCATGGATCAGGTCGTTGCATGCGGTGGGCAACTGTTCCGGTTCGGACGGAACGATGGACGGAAGTGACCCCAGTGCAAAGAGCTTAACGAAGCTCTTGGCTCTTGTGTCACCTCGGTACATTCAAAACGTAATGTCGCCCTAGCTTATGGCCGCTGCGCGGCTCAGGGCACCCGGCACACACCGCTTCCGCTTATAGACACACCACAGGTGCCACACGTGCGCTGTACCCACCGCCGTCTGCAGAAACTGGTGCTATAAACAAATATCAGCGCTTGTATTTGCACGGCAGGTAGTGTCAGGGCAGCATACTTTGAGATCATCATTCCGCGGCAACTCAGCTCGGTTCACAACTGGTTTAGCTCTCACACGGCACTGGCGCTTTACCTCAACAGAAGTAAACTACATGATACTTTGAAACCTTTGCTCAAACGTTAAGCGCTAGATCCCGCTCGCTTACATAACAAAAACAAGCCCCAAGAAGAGCTACTAGTAAGTTTTACTTCTGTTATAGTATCCTGTTTCTGTTCTGCTATTTTCCTTGACGTTGTCAACAGGACCCACATTGCCGTGCACCATCATGCTGCATGTGAGAACACTGATGACCTGTTCTGCCTACTGCTTCAACTCGCTTGCTGTATCCACGGTCTGCGATCCCGTGCTGCCATCTGTCAATGGTCTCACAACACCAATAGCGCTCGCCAGCTCATACAGGGCCGCCTTCTTGTTGACACTTGATATCTGTGCTGAGCCAAACATGCCAGCAAGCGGCACTGGCAGAAACTTGGAAACTGCGCCACTTTCATAGTTCGGTGTGTCATAGAGTGATGAGCCACGGCCGATGTCACTGCACACGAGAAACAGCATCAAGAAATTGTGGCGACTACACACATTTTGTGGCATGCATGTACAGCAAAAGACCTCAGATTTGGATTGGCCAATCATTGTCCCTGCTGGAATGTCATTGAGAACGGCCTACATCATGCTGGCTATGTCCTACACTTTCATTGCTATTGTATTGCTAGTGTCATTGGAAACACATTATTACTCCAGTGAGCGGATGTTTGTACCAAAGCCTCAAGCGCATGAGCACTGCATTATCAATTGAGTACCTTATGTAGCAGCAGACTAGCTGCAATGCCATCCCCTGCTAACAACATACATGCATGTGTCCATGAACACAGCAATCAGACTTGACTAGAGCGTCCTGCATTCTAAGACTGTCAGCTCTGTCAGCTCACCTAAACAAGAAAGCTCCCAGTGGTGCCGGCTGCTTCTTGCCTGACAACACTCCTGCTAGCTCAGCACGCTTCAACCCCAGCAGCTTGTTACTCAGATCGTCACGGATACCCAACTCGTCACGTAACTATAATGGCAGCATGCAGCAACCACAACAGCTGGTCATTATCAAAAAATACAGCGAACAGAACATGTCCTGCAAGCACATGACTGTTATGTTGAACTGCTGCAGAAACCATACACAGTGTATTACATAGCATCATACAATGCCTACACAGTATGTGTGACGAAGAAGTTCAATGTAGAACCAGCTTGTCATACAGCCAGTAAACACTGCAAACCTAAACAACTGAAGGCGGATGCCCTACCAGCCCCATCCTGGTTGTTAACTTGCTTCCGTAGAGATTTTACACCTCCCGACTCACCACTAGTCGCAATCTGTAGCCGGGCCTAGCCTGTCCTTCAATGCGGATGTAGCCGGTCTTTTGCCACACTTCTGATATGGCACACACTTGGAAGTCATCTTGTTGTAGCTCACTGGCAGGGCGCCAGCTGTCTGCGGCGATCGCAACTGCTAGACTGCTGCTCAGCTGTTCACTGAAACACAGCAAAGCAGAAACAGCCAGTTTGTCAGTGTGTGCCAGTGTATCTGGCCTACGTGCACACGGGCAACAAGTGTGCTTGTGACACCACTCGCAGCATACCAACTCATAGGCAATGTCGCCAATGTCATTATTGTGCTGCACCTCAGCCGGCCGCCGCAGGGCCATCATATCCCCCCCCCCCCCCCCCCCCCCCCCCCCCCCCCCCCCTGTGGGTTCTCTACCCTCTTTTGTTCTTCTATTATTTGCCACTTCACCACCACATATGCCCCCCCCCCCCCCCCCCCCCCGGGCCCCCCCCCCCCCCCCCCCCCCCCCCCCCGCCCCCGCCCCCGCCCAGGTGCACAGCAGCTGATGTTGCTGAAAGTGGCGAAAGTGATGGAATGCTTGCAGACCTGCACGGTGGGGACAGCATGCCAACACTGTCAAAGCACACAGCAGCAATAATGAGCAATTGGATTGATATTACACAAAGGCTCCTTGGGCGCGGGTTGTGGGGCATAAGTCTTCGTGTGAGATAGTGCCGCCAGTAGCATACTTGCAACCAATCCCTACCTCACTTTGTGACTGTCAGAACCAATGAGTGTGGCAAGCACAAATGAGCAAAATAGCCGTAGACAATTTTCATCCTTCCCTGTCCTCAACATGACAAACTGTACAGCCACTGACTGCAATAAGTTGCAACAAGAAATGCTCAGCAAAGGCATTGAAACATGATCTCTGCGATGTTGAAACCCTAGAAACAGACTTACATCCATTCTTCAGGTGAAGCTCCCAGTTGCTCTTCAAACCCCGCTGCCATCATGAGCTCATACACGGCTATGAGCGGCACCACCTCGCCATCCTCTTCACCACCTTCACTGTCAGGATCAATCAGGGTGGCGATCAAATCACCATCACGACTGGTTTGACCAATGGTCCACACCTTGTCACTCACGGTGCGGTAACCCTGCACAAAGGATAACCACATAGAGAGCCAGCAGCATCTGTCCTAAGCACAGCAAAACTGGGTTCAAAGATACAGGTGCAGAAGCCATACCTCACACCACAGTGCAAGAGCAACGACCCGCAAAGGTGCCGCTGGCAGATAGCACCTACAGGTCCTGGGTACTTCTGGCCATGACCACAGCGCAACTGGGTTCCATGATACAGGGGGCGAACAACAAACCACAGTGTAGGGGGGACAAGGTTTTTGGGCCACCCTCTCCCACCCCCTGCGCAGAAGTGGCTTTCCCTGTGCCAGGCGGTGGCCTGTTTGCGTAAACACCGCTGCCTTCTTGTTTGAAAGCGGCGTGGCGTCCCCCCTCCCTACACCATGGTTTGTGGTCCGTCCCCGGGGGCAGATTCAGCAGAGGCCATACCTCACACCACAGAGCAAGAGCAATGACTTGCAATGCTGCCGCCAGCAGACAGCACCTACAGAATCTGTCCAACTTCTGGCCATGACCACAGCATACATAACGACATTCCACATGTGGCATGCTACGAGCTGATTGCATTCAAACAAGAAAGACATAAATCATGCTCCAAGCCAACATGCTGTATATGCACAACATGAACCACGTAAAGCCGCACCTGGCAAGTCACTGGCTCCAGCACTAGTGGTCCCTTCATTGCCAACACAGCAGCACCATACATGAACACACCATTGCTGTCATCCGGGTCGTCCTCATCATCTGATTCACTATTACTCTCACTTTTGCTGCTGATGACTTCGTACTCAGCAGGAATGGTGGCACCGCTTGCTGCTGCCGCTTGCTGTTTGCTGCTGCTACTGCTGCTGGGCTGCTGCTGCTGCTCCTCGTCATTCAAGCCTGACAGCAAGGAGTCAAACAAACTGCCAAACAAGCCTTTCTTCTTGGCATTGCTGCTGCTGCTGCCACTGGTCTCTTGCTGCTGCTGTTGCTCTGGCTGTTGCGGCATGACAGCAACAGCAGCAGCAGCAGCAGCAGCACCTGGTTGTGCCAGCTGGTGATGTGGGCTGCTGCTACGGCTGCTAGCAGCCAACTGCTGCTGCTTCTGCCGCCGCTGCTGCTGCTTCCGCTGCCATGCTGCGGTACCTGTTTGTACTGGCCCATCTGCTGACCACACAAACATAAGCCGCCGCTTGTTCTGCTGACCTTGACTCAGAACAGCACCAACCTGCAGCAACAGCAGCAGCAGCAGCAGACCAAGAGAGTGAGACGGTGGAGGCAAAACTGCACACGTCTGACCGACTTGAGCTTGTTGTTTCCCAAGGTGGAACAGCACTCTGCTGTTCAACAGTCCACTAAGTCACCAATGCCAACGGGATTCTAGCTCTCTGTGTCCCATCACGCGTGTCCCGTGTCAGAGAGATGAAAGACACCGTTCACAGGCCATCATTCTTCTTCTATTCTTCATTCACAGCAAAGGTTTCAACCAGCAGCTGCGCCATCACTGTGCTTGCAGGGCCCCTGCCAGAACATGGTAATACACAGCACACCACCTCACCTTGTTTGAGCTAGGGAAAGCAAAGTCCAGCCCGGCCAGCAGCTGCTTGCTTTGCTGAAATCTAGGGTCACACAACACTAAGAAACTCACAGCGTCCTGCTCCTGCTGCTGCTGCTGCTGCTGAGCACTGGCTGCAGCACTGCTAGCTACACTTAGCGGCTGATTACTGCTGAGCTGCCCTACTGCAGCAGGTGTTGCTGGCTGCTGCTGTTCTGACGGCTGTTGTTCCGGCTGCTGCTGCTGCTGCTGCTTAGTCTTAGCGGCGGGTGCTGCATCGCTGCTGCTGCTGCTGCTGCTGTCATCCTCATCAGTATCATCTACTGTTGCCACTGCTGATGGCGGTTGTGACTGCTGCAGCTGCTCTAATGGCGACATGCCAACCAAGTCTGACCAGGCCTCCGGTGAAGCATCTTCTGACGGAATACTGCTGCGAAGTGTATGCATTACTGACACCTCAACACCTGCAGGGCAGCCAAGTACTGATGTAAACCAACCAGTACACACCCCAGTCAAGCAGTAGTAGCAAAGCGGAGCTTGCAGCTTGACAGTGCCCAATGAGCTGCCCTTTGTGGATTTGCGAAATGTTAAGACAGCATCCTGCTGTGAAATGGACACCTGATTTCACTGTTTCCTGTGCTGCTGAATCTGCTATCTCAATTCCTCTCCCACAGCACTCACATGCCATCGTTTCAATGGTATGCAGACTATTCTTTCTGTGTCTGTGGCACTACAGCAGGTGCTATGAGCAGTACTGCTGAACGGCACTAGCCTGCAGCAGGTGGGAACGCTCAGCTTGGCAATCACTGCTGGGCAACTTGCTACCGGCAGCACACCTGGTAATGCTGCTAGTGTGAGACTGATGCCTGGCTCTCCTTCAACCTCTACTGCGCCATCAGGACTGCTGCCAAGCACACCAAACGCCTGGATACAGAAACAACAGCAAGGTTGCAGTTGATTGCAGCACAGGTTGGACTAGGTAATTCTGTGTGTCTGTCAGGACTGCTTGCTGGCAGTGTGGTCGCTGGCCTTTGGTTTCATCACATTGAGAGTGAAGTGCTTATCGACTGCTGACAAGGAGAGGTGTGAGGGAAGGAGGTACGGCCCATGAGCAGTTTTGGGAACAGAGCCATCCACCCACCGAGCAGCCGAAGATATGCCGTACAGATGGCAGTTGTCGGCGTATAGCAGTGACTACATCCTGTAGTTGCGAGCCATAGTTGCAGGAGGCAAACACAACCGCTAAATCTGCTTCGAAGCTGTCTGGTTGCTTCTCCAGTATACTGTCCACAGCCTCCTGCACTGCTGCTTTGACACTGGGCTTGCTGCTTACGCATGAGGCCCATGTCATGTTGCCATGGCGTGAGGATATGACAGATGGAGACGCTGCCTCCACTGGCGCCTGCTCTGCTGAAGCTGAAGCATGTGTGTTGCGTCTGCTGCTGCCACGCCATAGCATGTGGTACATAAATCGACCTGGGGCCCGGGCCGGAGGGTGATTCGCAGCGTGGAATCTAGGTTGAGATCTATTGCAGAGCTGCATGATTAACGTGCGGGTTGCACCTGCCTATGGAGTACGCCAAAGCACCAAGCGCCCTGTCCCGGCGGTGCCTCTCTTCAGCAGGTGCAGGCACAGCCGAGTACTGTTCTGACAGGCATCACGGGCGGCGACCACAACAGGTTGCAGAGTACGCTGCCGCAAATCCACAAGATGACAACTTTCTCAATGGTGTGAGAAGGGACCGACGAGGTTAGCTATTACCGTGCTTGTATGCAGCGTTCATGCATCAGTGCTTCTATCAAAGTTACGTGTGCTTCTACCAGCTGGCATCGCGTTCTAGCGGGATTTCAAGGGGTCAAAGTTCAAACTGTTCCCTCGACAGGTGCTCATGCTCCCGCTCTTGCGCCGACATGAGCCATCAGTATCTGGCGAAAGGCTGCGAGCTGGCCACCTTCTGCTGTGGGGTGGTCAGTTTAGCTGGGCTGATTAGCTGTTTGGTGAAATGCTACAGGGATGGCTGGTGGGGCAATCAGGTATGCTGCCTCTCATTTGCACAAGGCAAGTTTGTAAGGGTGCACTTCCCCAGATGCACCCGCCACAAGTGCCTCATACACCCCACTGTACAGTTAAAACCTCCTTGCCTGCATGCAAAAGAAGCACTTGCAAAGCCTTCTGCTGCCTCCTTTGACTGCAGTTTGCAGGTGTGTGGATCTGCCTGTTTGGCACAGTACTTGCTGTACAAGCGTATGAAGTCTACAAGAAACCGGAACTCACCGCTAAGTCCGCAGCACGGCGATGGCTCTGGCTGGGCTATGCTGTATATATGTCAGCAGTAGCTCTGGTCCTGCTCATCTGCTATGGCATGGTGCCCATGCCAAGCAGCAGTCTCAAAAGCGGCAACCTGGGTTGGTGGGCTCTGCCGTGGTACCCCTCCATCGCCTTTCTGGTCACGTATGTGGTAGTACACAAGCAACACCTGCTGGACCTCTCAGCAGAGACCCCCGCCACAGACAGCAAGCTATCACAGATAGCTACAGACATTGAACTGTCCGCGGCAAGTGCCCCTGAAGATGAGGCACGTGGCATCCGCGCCCATGAGATTGGCACGGTGTCAGCAACGGCCCAGTCAGGGCTAGTTGTGCAAGCAACCGTACATGCAGGGCCAGCCAAGGACGCTCAACTCATAGCTACAGCCGGGTCAGGAACAACAGACGATGCTGCTGAGAAGGAGCACAGCACTGCGTTTTGGCAATGGCAAAATCAGCTTAGGTCAGCAGCCTAGTGGCTATATCCTGCATGAGTCATGCAGCATGACCAGCAGTGTGTTGCAAGCAGTCATTGCCAGTCTGGTAATACCAGAGTTAGAGCAGCAAGCGGCATATGTATGCGGTGCAAGTGCCAGGTGTCTTGTGCCAGCCGATAGTCGAACCGTTGAATTGAATGCCCTGCACAGCATACACTGCGCCACGTCTAAACTTTTCCTGGTTGCGGTCTCTAATGTGCCCTGTAGGCCCAGGGCCGTTGTGTTACTTGGCTACATGGGCTGGAGCAGCATACCCTGGGCGGTTGTGATGTGTTTCTTCCTTGTGCTGCAAGCAGCTTGGCAAGCAGCAGACTACAAGGCATATCCAGCAGCCAATTATGGGCAGTTGGTGCCAATACACATAGAGAACACTGACTGTAAGTGCAGTCGTGACTTGCAGCGTGAAAGCATAGAGTAGAGGTTCCAGCTGCGCTGTCTTGGGACCGCCCCCATCTGGCATGCCTACTGTGCAGCCAACAAGCAGCATTGTTTGAATTTCACTGCTCCAGCTCCCATCAGGTGCCAGTTGCAGGGTTATCATGTTGGCTGCAAGCCTTCAATATTGCATTGACAGCCTGGCGGAGACATCAGTGCTCTCTGCAACACTTATACCCAGTTCTGGTCTGCTGCAGCATACTAAACCGTTTGCTGAGCGCTTACTTGTGCTTCACAGCACCCTTGTTGTTTGACCCGCTATATCATTATTACATGTGGTTGAACCACCTTACATCCTTCGTATGTGCGTTTGCTGCCCTGT
>NSMO01005073.1:1488-11833 GCA_002588565.1 Coelastrella sp. UTEX B 3026 | reverse complement strand
TTGGGGTGCTGAAGGTCGCACTGCTGTCGGGTCAAAGCGGTTGTTGGCATACTGCCTCAGCAGGCAACACACAAATGCCGCATGTAGCCTTATACACTCATCTGGTTGGAAGGGGGGTTACTAGTATTGCAAACAGCGCAAGCCCAGATGCGCCACATCAGTACTGCAATGAGCAAAACCAATGGTGCTACTGGCCCATGCTGCTTCACAAGCCGGCTTTGACAGTCGAGACCGAGTGGTAACTTAGCAAATTGATCCATTCAAGTCGCTGTGAAGAATTCGGGCTTTGGCATCATAAGCATTAATATGACTGTCTGCAACCAGAGCCATGTTACTGTCCCATGTTACCTTCGAAGTAACATGGGTGTCTCGGAGATAGGTCACCCTCAAATGCGGCCCTTCACAGCCTGCTGCACTCAACAGCTGAGCCCAATACGTGGCATCGGCTCATTCCCTTCACTCAAGTACCCCCACAAAGCACCATACATCTGCAATTTGTGGCACATCATGGACAGGCTGCTAACCACCGACAGGCTGCTAACACATACAAGTACAACACGTAAGCACGCACGACTCAAAAGGCATACGCCAATATACAAAATCAAGAGTCTCCAGGGCCACATGCGTAGGAGTCATACCGGTACCCGTATCTATGTACCACTCGCTGCAGCCGGTCTCAACCGACTGTGTGATAACAATGCCATGTCAGCATCAATCAGCAATGAGAGCCAGAAGTGCACTATAGGTTAGCTAATCCAGTGGCTGCCACCGCTGCAAATCAACAGGGCTGTCAGAATGTCACACAAGGACCACCTTTATGCTGGTCGCGGCATCAAGCCATTGCTCTGCTGATGGTCAGCAATACAAGGACTACGTTCGTAAGTCATACACAAATGGCAACAATCGCAATCATAAACCTGCGCATAACAGGAACCACTCCTGCTGCAGCAGGTCATCTAGCATTCATAGCCGCAGCTACCACCATCATCTAAACTGCAGCTCTTGTGGTTGCCAGCAAAGATTTGCAGCCAGCAAATCTGACTTGTTGCATGGCTCAGTCACTTTCAAAGCGACAGTCAACGAGGGCGTAGTGAGCCTAGAGGCAACACCAACTACTTATCCCACGCTTGCTTTGCATCTGGGAACTGCTTATGTCTGCTGTGCTTCTGTTCCCACCAGGGCTCTCCTCCCGCTGGTATAATGGCATACGTGTTGAGTGCCGGGTGACTTGTGAAGTAGTGTGTCTTGATGTGCCTCATGTTTACTGCTGCTGCAAAACCTGGGGTTTGGTAGAGGTCTTGGACATAGCCTCTGAGGTTGGGGTACTCGTGGATGAACTTCTTGTTAGTCTTGAAATAGACAACATACACCTGCAAATGCAAGCAGCAGCAGCAGCAGGAGCAGCTGTGTTTGGCAATAGTAGCTGGGTGCCATTGTAGCAAGCACGCGCGCAGGTTGGACTGGCGAAGACTTTCACCACAGGTGATGTGCCGCGATCCGGAGGAGCTTCACCCGTTGCAATCCCTGTCGCACAGTGTTGTGCAAAATGTCAGAATGAACTGCTACTGGGTTTGGGGATTAGGGCCTAACCCCCAAACCCAGTAGCAGTTCATTCTGACATTTTGCACAACACTGTGCGACAGTGTTGCGACAGTGTTGTAACGGTTACAACAGACATTGTTTACTACTGCTGAGTGTGTCAGCCTGTCTGTCTGTCTGTCCTTACCTCGTCAAATCTGATAAGTGTCTGGAACAGCCTGACATCAGCTTCTGTCAGTTGGTCACCAACAATGTACCGGTGCTGACTCAGCAGCTCCTCACAGCGGTCTAGGGCAGAGAACAACTCCCTGAAGCAACAGCAGCAACATGAGCAGTGAAGACAGAGCTAGCTGACTTTCAGCGGAGGGGCCCTGCGCAAGGGGGTACACTGCTGCTGAGTCATTGCTGGCTCGCTGGCTGTGCCAAGAGGGTGTTGCACCCACAGGTGATAGGCATTGGTATTGATATTGAAGGCCGAGTGTGCATTTGCATTACTGCAAGATTGCAACATAGTATGCATCAAGTCCCTGACATCCAGCAGAACAATACTTTGATGGCATGAAAGAAGCCTTTCAACTACCCTTTCAACTACCCTATCATTGAGGCCCTCACAGTGGCAAAAGATCCGCTTCACCAAACAGCCGGAGCCGGGCGCACATTATTATTATATTTATCATACACGACAGTTCTGCAATTGCTAGCATGGCCCCACATGTGCGATGGTCTGTTGTGATCCAACTGATGTATGGCTGGTGCAGCAACTGACTGAAGCAGACAGGTGCATTCAAATGTATAACGGAAACAGCTAGATCTGAAGTCTGAAAAGTGATACAGCTGATGCTACTCTCGAGAGAATGCTCTGGCATGATGAGCGCTATGCATAGGGAACACAAGTTGGCTGGTTTCTGTGACTGAGCTGATGCAATGTTTTACTTGCTCTGGCACAATTAACGCTGTGCATAGGGGACACAAGTTGGCTGGTTTCTGTGACTGAGCTGATGCAATGTTTTACTTGCTCTGGCACAATAAACGCTGTGCATGGGGGACACAAGTTGGCCGCGGTAATTCCTACCTGAAAGCTTGCTCATAGGGCTCCTGCTTCGTGGCAAACCCGCACCTACAGCAGCAGCAGCAGCAGCAGCAGCAGCAGTGGCACGCAACTATCAGAGAAAGGCAAGGATACATGTAGACGCTTTATGACGCTTTCACCGTCTTGGAGTAAACTTCCTGCGGCAAACCAAACCAAACCAAACCAACTGAGGCTGCCATTGGCATTGGAATGCCAATGATCATAAGCTGCATGATACAGCAGGCTTGCCTCACGTCAGAATTTGTTACACCCAAGCTGATGTCAAAGTGCATGGCTTTGGTTGGTGAAAAAGCACCCACTTACCTATACACGCCATTGTTGATTGCTGGATACACCCAGCTGTTGACCTCATCAATTTCCTTGCGCAGATGCTCTGGGTACAGATCGATCTCTGGGTGTTTTGCCAGGTCATTGAAGGCCGAGTTAAACATTCTTAGGATCTCGCTGCTTTCGTTATTCACTATGACACCTTTCTTCTTGTCCCACAGCACTGGCACGCTGTACTTGCCTGGCAGCAGCAGCAGCAGCAGCAGCGATTAGATCTCAGCAGTTGAGATCTGGCGAGCCCCGATGATGCCAGTTACAAGTTGCATATCAAGGTCAGTACAGTCTAAACCGAGGCTGTAATGACCGCAGAAGTGTCCCTGTGGGCCGCACTGCCGGTCCCAGGTGGGTCCAATGTATGTCTACAGTAACCCAGAGCGCTTGCTGGGGTTGCGCTTGCGCAGCATCGTGCAAACAAGCCGCCTGAAACCAACCCCCCTAATTAGGTATACCTCCCCTTAAACACCAGCAGCAGCAGCAGCAACAAGGCATGCCAGAGTAGCTATACAAGCTTATAGTCCCAGCGACCCACACAGCGACGTACGAGTGTACACGAGCCTAGACATGCGACAATACACTACACTGGGCAACTCATTTCGGCTTGTAAACAGCCTCATCATATCAGGTATTTAGCACACACATGTAAGCCATTGTACGCCTGCCAGCCACGCTTGAATTGTCAGCTGCTTCAAGGCATGCTGTTGTCTGCTTGTACTGCACCAAACCTGATGTATGCAGCAAACAGTATGCAGCAAGTAAATTTGGTACATACATGCAGCGCACTCCAGAAGTAGCTTCACCCTCTGTGAAGCCACTTGTCACATGGCACTCTCTCCAGCACACGCTTGCTATGAACTTGTGATAGTTTTCGTCTTTGTGCTAATTTGATCATGACAGGACCAAGTATGGCAGTGATAGACTCACTACTTTGGGGGGTGTTGTTTCCGCCTTGAAAATGGGGTGCGGGGCCGCCAGTGGCCATAGAGCCTTGGCTGGTGGGTAGCTTAGATAACCTGTCTATTAGCTTCCCAGCCCACAGCCAAGACACAGCAGCACGCACGCTGTGCAATCCTGATTTGATACTGTCACACGCTGTGTGGGATACAGTAAAGTTTTGATTATATGTGAACCCTGAAGTCCTCAGGCTGTCGTCTCCGCGCATTCTGCCGCCTCTTCCTTGGTTTTGCCAGCTGTGTGGGATACAGTAAAGTAATATATGTGTGATTCTGCACCCCAAACACCAAACCCTGAACTCTCAAGCCTGATACTGTCACACGCTGTGTGGGATTCAGTAAACCACGTACTACATATATATACATAAGCTACCCACCAGCCATAGCACTATGGCCATCGGCGCCGCGCCCCATTTCAGAGGCGGAAACAAACCACGTACTGCATTATATGAATCCTGAAGTCCTCAGGCTGTCGTCTCCAAGCATCCGCGCATACTGCTGCCTCTTCCTTGGTTTTGCCAGCTTCAGTGCATTCTCTCCTGCTCTCCCGAACCCTAAACCCTAAAACCTGAATATGATAGTGTAATATTAGTGTAAAATCAGCGTTGGGGCATACCTGTTGTGTCATTTGACTTCTCGTACAGGTCCCGCACAAACTTTGCATTATTCACGGGGTCTGGAATGCAGTCTTCACAGCTTAATGAACCTTGACCTGCAGATTATATACATAATGCACAGGTTTATTGCACAATTGTGATTTTGATCCATGTGCAGCAGCAAAGTTCACAAAGCAGACACCATGCTGACACACATACACGTAGGTGAAGCGTGATACACATAGCGTAGATAGGGTGAAATAAGACAGAGTTGTGTAAAACTGCCTGCAACCATTGGGTGCGGGGCCGATGGCCGTATGGCTATGGCTGTCTGGTAGCAATGACTATCATTACACATACACACACTTATGTTACTCACGTACCACCACTTTATAACAATATGTGTTCCCAATTACATAAGCGCGCCATGCAGCTATGGCATATTCAGCGCTCTCGCTTTGCTACCAAAACATGAGATGTTACCTGTACAACATGCAAGTATGGCAGTGATAGAATCACTGCTTTGGGTGCTGTTGTTTACGCCTCTGAAACCGCGCGCGGGGCCGATGGCCACAGTGCTATGGCTGGAACTAGCTTATATGTACATATACGACATGCAACATGACCGGGTAATCATGCCGCCTTGTCCAAAGGTGAGTAGACCTCACTGGGTAGATTTGAGGCGCGGGGTCGATGGCCTAAGGCTATGGCGTACCCAGCATACATTATTTTTATGCAACGTTACCTGTAGCGCTGCTCAGTGGTTCATGATCTGGCGTCACAAACATCCATCCAGTGTGTATGTCATCTGTGTTGTCAGGACGAGTGCGCTGCCAGGTGGGATGTGTTACTGACACACCTATGACATCTTGGAGACCCTACATATGCAATGCATGTCACAATCAGCATTAATGTTATCAGCCAGGGTGTTTGATGCGAGTATGGCAGTGATAGAATCACTGCTTTGGGTGTAGTTGGTCCCACCTCTGCAATGGGGGCACGGAACCGATGGCCATACAGCTATGGGTGGTGGTTGGCTTATATAGCAAGTGTAGTGGCATGCATGATTTGCCGCATCTGGCATGCAGATGCATGCAAGTTCCAGGTGTTGATAGCACTATTGCACAGACCAATGGCTCAGCAGACAATGTTGAATTGGTCCTATAATGGGTCCTGGTTAGCACTTTGTGTGACAGTGCTTAGCACTGACATATACCACAGACCACAGCTGATACTGCTGATGCTTCACTTGCAGAATGGAGCTGCATCGTGGCCACAGGGTTGTGTTTGAGTTTGATCAAGGCGAACACTGACACCCAACTACCATTTTCGGAGGATAGCCCTGTCACATGATAGTTGATTATCAAAGGTGACAGAGCTGTCTCTGGAGCAGCGAAGTGTCAAGGTTCGCCTGATTGATATGCAGACACCGAAAGCTGATACAGACTGGGAGTACTAGAGGACTGCCTCACCATTGCAAATTGGCAGGCATACCAGCTAACCTTCTGCCACGCATACAGCAACCAATACAGACAAAACGTTCAAAGCTGCATATGAAGATGTTGCTGTGAGGTGGCAAAGGCGCATACCTTAACATGTAGGGCTGTGAGAGCTCGGCATGCCCAGGGACAAGCGTAAGAGATGTACAGGTGGTAGCGACCTGAAACCAGTAAACGCACGGGCATAGAGGTTATGCTCCTGACTTGATAGGCGTAGCAAGCTATATGGCAGCTGTTGTGTCAGCGAGGTAAGGCATGACAGTGAAAGTGTTGTCAGCCTTGCTGCTGCCACTTCTGGTGGGGGCAGGCAGCAGCTATCACTTTACAGGTCAATTCTGATGTGGCAGTGTACATGCACGCCAGCACAGAAGAGGTCGAAACGCGCGGCGGAGAATAATGCATACCCCGGATGTGCTTGGCATGACTACAGGCTGTACGGTCACAGGTCCAGGCACATAAAGCACCGGCGAAAAGAACTGATACCAGTGCTGTGCTACACTAACAAATAATAGTACAAGGCTTATATCGTTTGACCCACCTGCCTCTGGCGCAAACTCTGTGCCCGGTGCTATCTGATTCCTGAAGCCAGCATCTGTCCTTTTGAACTCTCCGTTTGCTGTCTCGTCGACTGCAGTTCGCGCCTTCGCTGACATGATGCGCCTAGTTACGTATACGTTGGCTGTCTGGAAAGAAAAGACACGCTGTGTAAACAGGCTTGTACTGGAGCGCAGCGCGTGAGCGTGCATTGCGTACTTGAATTCTCGCAAGTGCTTGCTTACATCCCGTTGACATAGGCAGCGTAACTAAGTATATCGGTACTGGCTGCGAACGAGTGCTCGGAGGTTGTCATGACAGGCATCATCCAGTACCGTCTGAAGGTCCTTGGAGCGAACTGCCGGAGATTTCTTGCAGTGCATTTCAGTCTCCAGCGTATTGACAGCGTAAATAATTCCGTTGTACATAGTTATTCTTCTCGAGGCACTGAGATGGCTATGATCAATTCAACGGCTTGGACTACTGTAGACTACAGTCTGAAGTGATCATCACAGGCAGGACGCAAACTGGACCTCACTGTAAGTACTTGGCGAGCACAGCACTGAAGAGCAGATAATCAGGGTAGCGGGCAGGCTCTCGGTAACAGCTGGTTTCCAAAGCCTCAAGGGGACCGCGACCTGAGCGGCCGCTGCTGCTGGAAGCAGCAACTGAGTTTGATGCTATGTAGACGCACATCAACAGCAGGAGGCTGCACCGCTTGAGCAATGTCAGGTCAACCTCCAGAGCTGGACCTCAAGTGCAAACATCCATCAGAGCTGTTTCTGTGCAGAAGCAACAGCAACAGCAGCAGCTGCTGCAGCAGCAGCTGACGAGATTTGCTCTGGTCAGCAATTGGCAGTTCAGAGGTGCACAGCTATTCATTTCTGAAGCTCTGAAGCTTATCCAAGGCTTGACTGAGGGATGTTAAGCAGGCCATTTTACCGTCAGAGCTGTACAAGAGCATTCAGGTCTCTCATGAGGCAGTGCCACCAGTGACACCCAAGGACCTTCGGCCGGAGCAGGTAAATAATCAGTCTACCCTTCAGGCTTTGGTAAGCTGCACCCGATCCTGCTGGTACAGAAGCCCATAAGGTGACGTCACGTCGCCTAGTAGTGATAGGTGGTGGAGTGCAGGGAGACACGCAACAGTGGACTGCTGTCTTTGCTGATCAAAAACATACTCACTTGGCAAGCAGGGTCCTCCTCATGTCTAGCTGGCATGGCACTTTGCCCCCGAGGGAGGCATCATCTGATGTGGTTTGCTGAGCCAATGATAGCTTGTGCCAAGGGCCTTGCCGACAGAGCACTTACGGTAACCTGCTCTGAATCAGATTCAGTCATCCATCTGGCTGCCAGCCGTTGCTGGAGGCTGCTGGGAAACATTTGCAGTGCTCCGCCCCCCCCCCCCCCCAGACTTGCGCCTCCCTTGTGGCCCTGCCGCCTTTCCGTCTGACATGCATTATCGCGCTACACACTGTGCCATGCATCCCCTTCGTTCTGTCCTCTTCCCCTGTTCCGCCCCTGCCAGCATACGCAAATGTGCCATACTTGCACTGACAATCCTCTTTACAGGCCCCACCCCCCACCTCCCTGCCTTCCCCAATCCACCTACGGACTATACCACCGTTCCCTGTCCCCCTACTGGCATTGAAGCCCCCACGTGCGTCTTTCATCTTGAGTGCCACAGACTGGTAATGAATGGAATGGTGGATACAAGCTGCAGTGCTGCAGTGTGCCATCCAGCCCCGTGGGTGACCCAGGAACTCTGCTGCTTGAACATGCTCTACCACTTGCACACATAAGCCTGTATGCTGAGATTAATGCTTGCCGCATCGGAAAACTGCTGGCCGCACAGGACAGGTCTACCTGCCAGTAGGACAGCTGCTGCTGTGGGTCACCAGCTCCAGCACACATCGTGTGCCCATGCAGCACCATGGTCAGAACCATCAGCGTATCATAGATGAGTACTAGATTGACCCCCCTAAGCGTAATACAGGACCCGACCAGTGCAGTGACCAGTTTTGTGATGTACACAGGTAGCAGCCCTGGCAGGACATCAAGGCCAACAGGGTCGGCACAGAGACGGAGCTGTATAAGCTTTTTCCACCAATAAGGAGCGCTGATATGGCAATGTCAGCTCCGAGCGCGACCGCTATATTAGGTCCTACTAGCACTCTGGCGGATATGCGGTTAGCCAGTCACAGGCAACGCTTATAGACAAACAATGGCACGAGGTGGCTAGTAATGACCATTACAGGCGCCAGGAACCGCTGAGCAGCCAAGTGACACCTAGGGCAGTAGCGCAGGGCTGTAGCGATCATTTACACGCTCTTGGCACTTAGGCCCATTGGCTGCCAATTGTCATCCCACCTTACACCTGCGTGATCCTCGTGTCAGTCACATCACCACAATGCTGGCAGCACAGACACGCACCGTGCGCCCAAGGGCCTTCGGCAGCAAGGCAGCTGCCGCACCAAGGGCTGCTCGTGTTGTGGCCATGGTTAGTACACTCTGCTGGCTACTATGCAGTCCGCCAGCCTTTGCAGCCTAGCATACATTGCGGCTCTTCAGCACAATCTGCTTCAATCGCAGAAACGAATATTGGCCCATTCGCCAAGGTGTCGTTTTCACAAACTGGCAGCCCACCCTACCTTTGTTATTGTGTAGGCCGGCCGTCGCAATGATGTTAGCGACAGCTACGCAAAGGCCCTTGTGGAGCTGGCCGATGAGAAGGCAGTGCTCGAGCAGGTGCACGCCGATGTGGATGCCGTTGCTGGTCTGGTAAAGGAGAACAAGAAGCTTGCAGGTAATAAGCGTAGAGCTGAGCCAATGGGGATGTGCAGGAGCTGCTTGAATGGCAGTTGACTGGTTGCTGGTCTGGTAAAGGAGAACAAGAAGCTTGCAGGTAATAAGCGTAGAGCTGAGCCAATGGGGATGTGCAGGAGCCGCTTGAATGGCAGTTGACTGGGAGACAGCAATGCAGCATGCACAGTGGTTTGCCCCAGCAGCTAATAGTGTATGCACCAGCCGCGCTAGACCTTGCGAGCGCAGCTTGGATATTGAGCTCTGGGTATGCAGTGCAACGGCGAAGTGAGGCCTGTTGCGGCAGAGGTTGTCAACAGCCGCAGCAGAGCAGTGAGTGGAGGCAAATCAACAGCTTGCAGTCCCGCAGTCTCACAGAGCTGTATATGAACTCAGTTTGCAGCACTGATTTAGGGCCGGGCGTCAAAGCAAGGGTGCGGTTGATGATACATACACAGATGCAGCTGCAGCTCGCGACACGCGTCGGATGGGTTGATACTTCTTACAGCCGCAGCGAAGCAGCTGTTGTTCCTGCACCGCAGACTTGCACACCACGTTTTGATATCCACATGGGACCTAATATTATAGAGATTGCTGGATTTTGCATGTCCAAACCATGGCACGCACCTTGCATCAGCACTGTCGGGTGCTGTCAACTGCAGCATTTGCTCAGCTGCAGGACACGGTTATCATGCAGTGCTTTCACAGTCTAGCAATCATGCAGCAGTTTTTAAGTCTAGCATCTTGCGCAGCATCAGGACACTTAAGATCATGTAAATCAGCTGGTTATCAGTCGTTGGAGTCCAGAGCAGTACCGTAGTCTAGGCGGCAACACTGGATCCTCACCACTACACTACGTGACAGGCCACCCCCTTGATCTATGAGAATTTGATTAGCTGACCTGCTGCGTGAATCTCTACGATCTGCTGTATGTAGAGTTGTGGTTCAACCCTGTTGTTGATGCCGACAAGAAGAAGGCAGTTGTCGCCAAGATCAGCAAGGAGGCCG
>NSMO01005051.1:0-12236 GCA_002588565.1 Coelastrella sp. UTEX B 3026 | reverse complement strand
ATCACAGCATTAAGTGGATGCAGGTTGCAAACATAGACAAAAGATCTGTTCGGGCTGCTGTATTTGATGCTAACAGGCAGATGGAATCATGTCCCCGCAAAACTGACAGCCACCTTTGCCACAAGAGTATGAAGCTGCACTTAAAGCATGCCCTACTGTACAGTTCAGCTCCACAGTACAGTAATTTCTCATGCTGCATCAAACTACCCGTGTCAGGATGTCACAAGTTACCCTCTGCAACAAGAGTACAACGCTGCACGGCATCAAAGCATGCACTACGTTACTGTTGAGCCCCACAATACAGTGATGTCTTGTTGCATTGCCTCAGTTGCTTTTACAGTGATGCCTCATGCTGCACCAAACTGGCCATGTTGTGATGTCACAATCTACCTGCGACAGTGCATCCTCCCTGTGTTCCAGCTGTGACAGCATAGACTGTATGGCTGCTCGCTGCTCCTGTAAAGCAGCAGCTTCACGAGCAACGCTGCCACGAGCGGCCTGCAAACAAACAACAGACACCGTCAGCAGAACAGATAATGCAGGTGCTACGCACTACATCAGGTGCGCGCAAGACACCGAGAGCTCATCGCACCAACACTGCCATACATGCACAAGGTCTGGCAGCACCGCAAAAACACCCTCTGTGTGATAGATGACCGCCCAGGTGCTGCCCTAAGCTCTGAGCTGCATCAAATACAGACTGTAGCTGCATCAGCTGCATTGTGGTTGTGCGAACATGCCAAATCCGGTGCTGACCACCACAGAAATGCCTTGACATGAGCAGTATTCTCATCTCAGCTGCTCTTCATCAACCATCGTTGCATAATTTGCACCAACAGTGACAGTCACCATGCAGTCACCATTCTACCCACCTGCCGTGCAATCAACGTCAAATGCACGCATGCCTCACCTCAGCTGCCTGGTATGTGCGTTGCTGCGTATACTTGACTTGCATTGACGGGCATGGTGCAGTTGAAATTCTGTAACTTTTCATAATGTAACACACCTCAAGGTGTGTGATACTCTCACCTCAGCTGCTTGTGACTCATCATTACTGCTCATGCTTGCATCAACAGTCGCCATGCGGTCAAAAACCTACTCACCCGCCATGCAACACAACAAACCTCAAGTGCATGTATTTCTCACCTCCTGCCCGCAAGTCAGCATTGCTGGTATCCTTGCGCCAACAGTCATGATGCAGGCAAAAGCCTACTCACCCGCCATGCAACAAACCTCAGATGCATGCAATCCTCACCTCAGCTGCCTGGTATGTGCATTACTGCGTATACTTGCAACGACGGTCATGGTGCAGTTGAACTTCTGTAACTCCTCATAATGTGACACACCTCAGCTGCTTGTGACTCATTATTACTGCTCATGCTTGCAGTCAACAGTCGTCATGCGGTCAAAAACCCACACCCGCCATGCAACACAAGAAACCTCAAGTGCATGTATTTCTCACCTCAGCTGCCTGCAACTCAGCATTGCTGCGTATCCTTGCACCATCAGCCTCAGCCTCGAGCAGTATCAGCTGCTGCTTGGCTTCCTCGACTCTAGCATGCGCCTGCAGAACGGATTCCCACCAGAAAAAGACCAGTTCAGTAGTATTGGAGGCAGAATGAGGTGAGGTAGTACGCATAGGATCAACCATTGGCCATCAAAGCCAAGGTGTAAGTGTTTGAGCTTTTTGAGTGAATGCTCCTGAGTTAGTAAGTGCGGTAAACATGGAAGTGCTTTTCCACAATCAAGCATCCTTCAGTCTTGATGAAGAGTGATGCTGTGAGCTGTGCGCGTTTGGTCAAAACGCTACTCATATCAGCGCCATCCTGACTCTGGCCAACCGATATGGCAGTCTGCAGTGGCAAGCAGCCAATGAGGGTGACACTGCCGAGCTGCGGAGTACAGTCCAGATTATGTTGCCAAGTTCTTGCCCTGCACACATGGTCCCAGTCAGACGATCCTGCAGCGGCTGATTTTCTCGCTTCATTCAGTGCATGCATTGCCAGATTGAGCTTTGACTATCTGTAACTTACCAATGGTATAATCTGTCGCGTAATGCTTCTATTGGCCAGATACAGCTTTTGTTGGAGCCGCGCCCACCAAGCTGCAAAGAACAGATACCACAGAAATACCTAGGCTTTTTCTTGCGCACCTGGTCTCGCTCAGCCAATGCTGCAGCAGCTGCTTCTCTGGCTTCATTCAGTGCATCTGCAGCTTGAGCTTCCAGCTGTTCCAGCTGAGACTGCTGGTCTGCTAGCTGAGACTGCCAGGATTCCAGCTGAGTCTGCTGGGCTGTCAAGCGAGCTTGGTCGCTTCGCAGCTGTTCTTGAAGCTGCAAAGCACACACCAGAGTGCAGGGAGTGTGCTGAAGGTGCTACAACTGTGCTAGCATACATGCCAGCCTATGCCAACCCGCTTTTGATTAATGACAAAGACATTCATGAACCTGTCTCAGGCCTTTGGTAGCGCAAGGCATGCATGCTTTAGCTGAAAGTTCAGTGGAGTATGGACGAATTCATATTGCTGTAAGAGCAGTTATGTAACCGTCATGCGCATGTGGCTACTGCTGACATGCTTTGGCTGCTGCATAGTAAAGACAATTCTGCAAGAGTGACAGGACACCCTCAGCTGCATGCTGTAGCTGCTCACCTGCTGTAGCTGCTGCCGCTGGGTTGCTAGTGACCGCTCCGCCTCAGCAGCTGCAGACTGACTAGCACTAGCCCTATCCTTAGCAGCTGTTGCTGCCTGCCGCGCCGCCTGCTCAGCTGCTGCTGCAGAAGCCTCCCGCTCCGCTATTGCTGCTTCCCTTCGATTGAGCTCAGCTTGTGCTGCTTCAAGCAGCTTGGACTTGAGCTCTAGTTCTGCCATGGCTTTTACTTCAGCTAGCTCCATGTCAGTGTGCAGTTTGTTCCGTTCTTGAGCTAAGCTTTGTATCATGCTGTTGCTACTATTGGTTATGTCTGATATCAGCCGCTCCTGGCGTGCTGACAGCTCAGCAGCTCGCTCATCTAAGTCTGCCAGAGCACAAGACAGCAGGTCAGACACCTGCACCACAGACATTACACATATAAGAGGTGTGCAAGCCCAGAATTGCAAAGCTGGTGCCAAGGGCTCAGGTGATGCAGCTGTAGCTTACCATTGCGGAACACTGTTATCCAGGTTGCAGACAGGTTTCGTTGCCTACAAGACCAATCATGATGCTGGCCCTGACCAGCCAGTGTAGAGCAAGCAGCAAGCCTGATAGCTTATAAAGGGCAAGTGTCTCTTAGCTGGTTTGCAATGCGCCAAATATGCCAGAGTGACATCGAGGGCCCTAATGTTACCTGCTTTTCATGCCCTTCCAGCTTCTTCTTCATACTACTTTCCAGCTTCTCTAGCTGCTGCATCGCTGCTGCTTGTGCTGCAACAAGCTGCGCTTGCATGCCTGCTAGGTTGGCTGCTCTGGACTCCAGTGCAGCCTCGCGCTTCGACAGTTCTGCTGCTTCTGCTTGCTGCTGCTCGCGGGTGTTGGCTGCTGCTGTGAATGCTGAGTCTGCTGACTCACGGTCTAGGGCTATTTGGTGGCTGAGGCGCTCAAGCTCCAGCCGTTCTGCTTCCTGTGTGGTCACAGCAGGACATACAGGATCCGTTGTGCTGTGTACAAGACAAGACTGAGAGCGCACGGAAGTGCGTAAGGAACCCGTACAAATGCACCACATGCCCATCAAGTAGGTGTGTATCTGTGTTCAACAAGCACTTGCCGCAGGCCTGCTGTACTTGGAGAGTCTCAGTTGTCAGCATGCTACAGCAAAGTCCTGATGCCAGCTAACCCAACAGGCCAGGCTACTCAGTCTCAATTCCTTGCCATAGGCAGATACTCTGAAGTGCTGCACAAACCTACCAATGCTGCTTGTTGCTGTTGCAGTCCATCCCTGATGAGTTCCACGTCAGCTGCCTGCTTGCGTGTGGACAGCTGCAGCTCTAGCTGAGCTTCCTTGAGGGCCGTCTCACCTACGTTTCAACAGCAGTACATGCAACCATGAATGAATGCGGGGTCTTCAAACCTAATGGCAGGCAGCTTCTATATGCAGTATGAAGCCTTTGCCAGCCAGTAGTTTGTTTCTACAACTGCAAGTTGTAGTTGTCAACCAGTCAGCATCACTGCTTGGTCAGTTACTACACATCACCCATGGAAAGCTGTTTTAAACCCATGGACTCACTAAAACTGAATATTATATGCCTAGAAAGTACGCCAGACTGACCAGGTCAAAGTCGTCACTGCTGCCCAGCTATTCGTCCCTGCCAAGCTGGCAGTGCTAGCTGTGATCAGAAGCACCTACCTGCTGCCAAGGTTTCAGCTCTGGCTGTCAGAGCTGCCTGCTGCTCTGTGAGTGCTACTCGCATCTTATCCAGCTCTGCTTTGCTGCTGCTGGCTTCTGCTGCTGTAGAAGCCTTGAGAGCTTCAACCTCAGACTGAAGCTTCGCGCGTTCAGCAAGAAGCTCCTGCAGGCATGCAACAAAACGGTTGCACTCTGCAATCTAGGCCACTGACTTGTGCATGGGCGGCTGAAAGCTGCAATGGCAGGCATTGCTGATTAGCCTGACAAGCAGTCAGGCCCGAGCAATACCCTCAGCAGATTGTACCACTGCATACTGAACTGCAAGCTGGCCGCATCGCTCTGCTGCAACATTGTTGAGGACACCTCAAAGGTCTACAACCCGACAGTCCTGCGCAGCAGGTTTGCAGCATCTGATTCAGCATAGGGAGGAGCAGCAGCGGTGCCGCCACAGACCCGGCTGCACTACGCAAGTGTAACAGTATGGCTATTGACAGCAACAACAGCCCACCTCTGCCTCCCGTTGTGTGAGCTGTGCTGTCGCCGTCATCTGCTCCCGCTGTTGCTGCAGTACAGCCTCCTTCTGCACAACATCACTCTCGCGCTTATCCAACTCCGCAGCAAAGGCCTCCATACTCACAGCTCTCTGCTCCAAAGCAGCTGCCCTAGCAGCAAGCTCAGAGTCCTTTACATTGAGCTCTTCTAGGGCTTTCCCTTGATCAATCTTCCAAGCGGATATGGCTTGCTGTTCTGCTGTGATGAGTCGCTGCTGCTCCTGGAGCCAGGACCTGTCCTGCTCAAGCTTGTCTTGTGCTGCTTCAAGTTTGCCCTGAGCTGCTTCTAGCTGAGTCTGGCTCTGGGCTAAAGCTTGCTCCTGTGGGGTCAGCAGCCATCAGGTACTCATATTGTTGACATGTGCAAGCTGGCCATGTCAAAGGTTGTCGCTGAGCATACAGGGGCAGGTGATGGTGATAGTTATGAAGCTGCTAAGCTGCGACAGGCGGTAATATCATACCAGCAACTGGGCGGACCAGCAACTAGTACTTGACTATGAAATACTACATCTGCAAATGCCGCCACCACCTCTGGATGGCTTGCACAGCTCAATAGGCCAGAGGCGACACAACACAAAGTGGTTCAACAGGCTGACAGAGCCATGCTACAAGTCATACCTTGAGGCGTGCTTCTGCTTCTCTGGCAGCCAACTCTACTTCAAGCCTTGCTAGCCTCTCAGCTTGACTAAGCTTGGTTTGTAGTGATGCCAGCTCAGATGACACACTGCAAAGTGAACGAGTTATCTGTCATCAGCAGGCCCCTTGGGGAGCTGGGCTGTACAGCTGCTGTTCGTGGTGAGGTTTGACAACCTCTGCTGCTAGCTCAGAAACAGTCACATGCAAGAGCACAAATGGGAAGCATCTCAGCAGAGAGTGCCACCCATGCTGGACTGTGATTTGCAGCTCAGGTCAACTGTGCACAAGATGTCATATCCATCAATGGAAGCTGTGGCACACACCAGCTGTGCACAAAATGTCACATCCATTGATGTAGGCTGTAGCACACCAACTGTGCACTAGATGCACATCCAACGATGTGCTTTGACACCACACCAATGGGTCATCCCAGCTGCAAACTACTTCTGTGTAAGCTCACCGGACGGCTTCAGCACCAAGTTCAGCGTCCCTACGCACAACGTCTGCTTCACGGGCCTTCAAGTTCTCTTCTTGCGCTGCTAGCTGTGCTGACCTGGCAGTGAGATGCCGCCGTTCATCAGCCAACTGCTGCAAGTCTGACTGAGCACGGGCAATCAGGCCAGCTTGTGCATCAACCTGTTAGCAGTGAGCAGCAGGCGTACGGGTACCCCTGAATCAGAGATGACTTAGTTTCAAGAATATGATAACAACCCAGCAGCCTTTCACCACCTGGAGCCATTTACATGCCCGCGCCATCAGCCAACTGCTGCAGGTCTGAACTGACACGGGCAGCGAGGCCAGCTTGTGAAATTTTCCACCAGCATTGACAGGTCCGTAAAGTGAGCCCTCCTTCCGTGTCAGCGACCGTGTCAGTTTTCCCTATTGGCACTGCTAACCTGGATCCACTAACATCACAAGGCATGTAATCAATTGGCACTGACACATTTACTGCCACAAAGTCACAAGCATGTCCTTTCAAAACTGCAATGGTGTTTCAGGTTCCTGCGCCAGTAAACCGCCGCTACCCTACCTCGGCCATTTTAGCTGCTAGCTGTGTTTTGGTGTCAGCCAGGTCCTCCTGGGCGCTCCTTACAGCGCCCTCCCTTTCAGCAACTGCTTCTAGCCTAGCTGCAAGCTCCCGGGCTTGTTGCGATGCTGCAGCTGCTGCTGCCTCTGCCTCAGCTGCTTTGCGGTCCACTGCTGCTTCTGTTGCTTGCAGTTGAGCCTGAGCACCTGTCAGCTCTTGAGTGGCGGCTGCTAGGCGAGCGTCACTGGCTTCCAGTGATTGCCGCTTCTCCTGCAAGCGAGCCGGGCAACATGTTGCAGTTAGTGGGAACCATCGTGCTTTCAAGCGTTGCTCTTGAACACAACAAGCATGTGATTTGACCAGGACATCGTTTAGCCGGAGCGGAACACAAGCAAACAGCTGCTTTTCAGCTCATGTTGTCCTACAGCCCCGATTGTTAAGCAGTTCCAATGCTGTCGAGGGCTGGGTATGATGCTGTCAAAGTAATGAAAGTTGCCACAAGTTCAGCAAGGCACACAGTCAGTATCATGCCTCCAGTTGCTCCGCCAGCTTCTCCAGTTGCTGTCTTTCAACAGCCAGCTCCCGACTCAGCTCTTCTAGTTGCCTCTCATGCTCAACGAGATTAGCAGCTTGGGCTGAAAGCTGTGCAGATTGGGCATCCAGAGCATCCTGCTGCTGTTTGGCAGTTGACTCTGTTGTGGCTGCTCTAGCTGCCGCAAGCTCAAGGGACACCGCCCATCGCTGCAAAGAGAGCAGAACAGGTGGCAATGCTTACAAGCAGCCCAGTTGAAGCATGCCCCTGACAGTGAACGCCAGAAGGACAGAGTCGGTGCATACCTGAGATCCTACCAGTGCCAGCACTCAACATCGCAAGCAAAACCCGTGGCTCAGTAGACATGGCTGCCGACCCTGACCCAGGCCAAGTCATGCAAGTGGTGATGCTTGCCAAGTAGACGCTGTAAGACTGCTCAAACAAGAATACGCACCTGCAAAGCGCTTTCCCGCTCCAGCAGTGCTGCCCTGCGTGCCTCACAAGCTGCAGCCAAGCTCTCTGTTGGCAGAGAGGGGTCCAGCAGACTGGCAGAGTTGACACCACCTGCTGTGCTGCGCCAGGTGCCACCTAATCCACCAGCAATGCTGTCACGGAAATGCCGAGGGGCCTTATCCTGCAAATAGTGTGATTTGGAAACGCTTGTTGGCAGTCAGTACGGGTGCAGAGGGAGGAACATCTGACAGCAGGCATCATCAAGCATGGCATCTGCGGTCTGTGCAGTTTAGGATCCAGCCCTGTGCATAGGGTGAAGGACCTCATACCCGCCGTAAGCCCCACGATGCAGCCCCCCTGTCAGCTGGCTGCCAGCAGCTACTGAAGCTACAAAAACTCTGACATCCAGCAGCAAACTATCCAGACACTGCTCTTAAAACCCTGACCATACTAGCAGTCCAGGACTTGCACTGCATGTGGTCTGCTGTGGAGGAAGGGGTGGCTGAAACGGTTCAATCTGAGCACTAGTCAAAGTGAACAGCCAGAGTCTCACCATCCCAATGACCATAGAAGCTTGTGTAGCTGCTGAAACATCTCCAGCCTTGAGAGCAGCTGCACTAGCATGTAGCAGCTGCCAGCTGTCCTGCAGCTGCCCCTCCCGGGCATCTACAGCAGCTTCAACACCAGCTAGAGCCCTTCTGGCTGCCTCAATGCTTTTACGCTGCTTTTCTAGCTCATCCGTCTTCTGTGCTGCTGAGGCCCGCTCGGTTTCAAGCTGCTTGGTGAGGGCTGCCAGTTCTGCTTCCTGCCGGGCGAGCTGCTGTTGTTGCTGTTGAGCTGTGTCGCCAGCACGCTGCAGGACACGCTCCTGCTCTGCAATTTCAGCTTCTCGCTGCTTCAGCGCCTGCAACAGCAGGTAGCAGAAACAGTTGACACTCACCTTCAGGAGTTCACAACAATAGGACATGTGACAGTCGCTCGTGTGGACCCCGACCAGTCCTTCAACACAGAAGCACAGTGGCCTTGAGCCTCTAACGATGTACCAGACACCCTTGCCCCAGAGCACAAACATGTGTGTAAACAGGTGTAGACAAACACTGGCGTGTCAGCATGCCTCACTCCTCAGCTGCAGTCACATGCGCCAGCAAAGGTATTCAACATGAAGCCACCTGGGTTCAGCGCTAGTACCTGTATAGACTGTGACAGCTCAGCAGCTTGCCTCTCCAGCTCCCTATTCCTGGCATCCATTCCTGCCTCAACTCCTGCTAGTCGTGCTTCCTTGCTAGCAAGCTTCTCACGCTCCACCCTCACTTCCTCTCGCAAGTTCTCAGCGGCTTTGAGCTGCAGAAAGAATTGGCACAGCATGTGCAGTGATGCACCCGCTGATGATGTAGCTCTCATGAAACATGTTTATTTAGCGGCATTTTTGGAAAAGGAGGATTACACTTGCATGTACCACAACCATAGGCACAGCCACTTGAGACTGCCATAATCAATTGACCCACACCAGCTGTCAATAGGTGTCAGCGTCCACAATGTATGTGACAATGCTGTCACAACATGGTTTCAACCAGAACTCAACGGATATCCACTAAGAAGCAGCACAGCCATGAAATCTTGGCCAATCATGCACAATGCAAACTCATTCTGCAGTCTTTAGATTGCACAGGCCATGTTCATGTTTCCGGGTACACACCTCTTTGGCAGCTCTGGCTTCAGTGTTTGACATCTCACGCCTGATAGAGTCCACTGTGCCCTTCTCCTCTGCTAGCCTGGCCCGCAGCTCTGCCATTTCTCTGTTCCTGCTGGTGAGGTCAGCTTCCTTGCTACGCAGCTCACCCTCCCATCTTACAAGCTGAGCCTCGCGGTCAGCCAGATCCTGCAGGTGCAGAATATGCGGTACAACATGTGAGACAGCCAGGTCCATGCATGTGGGCATTCTGGTGCGACTCTGCTGCACTCCAGCCTTTCTAGATAACAGCTGAGCTTCACTGCCAGCAGGATTCTACAGGAGCAGAACATGCGGTACAACATGTGAGACAGGTGCATGCATGTGGGCCTTCTGGCAGATTGCTTCAGTGACGCTGCTGCGCTCCAGGCTTCCGCAACATAAGCTGAGCCTCTTCGTCAGCAGAATTCTGCATTGCAACATCGAGTGTGATGCATTGCATACGTTATGGCATCAGCTAGGCTGGCTGGCAACTCTGCACCAGTTGCACCTGCGGTTTGCTGCAGTCTACTGCTGAGATGCAGGATAAGCAGAGTCCTGCCACTTATAGCATGCAATGCTGCCAGACTACGATATGCCTCAACAAATGCAAACCTGGGAAATGCAATACACCCACGGGCAGTGCACAGCAAAACAGCCCAGAACATAGCACAGGCAGTATGCTTTGAGCACATCCTTATGATATCAGACACTGACCTTCCTGGTGCGTTGCTCCCAGCTTTCAAGCTCTCGCCGCCTGTCTTCTGCTGCTGACACTGCTGCAGCTGACACCTGCTCACGAGCAGCAGCCTCAGACTCCCTGCAGCAGACACAGGCGACCATCACTTGCTTTTCAGCAGCACTTTGTCAATGCCCTACAAGCATAAGTGCACACTTGTTGCAGCTGCCCCACAGGCTACTACCACAGTGACAAGATTTTAGGAGCGGCTGGGATTGCAGCCACTAGACCGCGACGCTTTGCAATGTATGCTTGAGCATTACAAGTTGTGGAGTGGCCTTTCACCTGCGTGCTAGTGCAGCCTGGGCTGAAGCTCGCAGCTCTTCCAGCTCTCCTGCCCTCCTGTCTAGCCTGTGCTGCAGCTCTGACAAGGCATTCTCCCGCTCCTGCACACAGCCACAGCACAGGATGGTAGATGTGAGCTACATGAGACTTGGGTCGTCTTCCGGTATGGACTCACAATCTGCAGTCCACCAAAGCAGGTCTGCATGTACCATATCTGTGGCCTGATATGCCCAATGGTCATACGTCATGCAAAGTGGCAAGCTAAGCTGGGTCTACAATTAGCGTCGCTTTGCCTCCTAGATGCAGATGCTGCCTGCCCGGTGCTCTGGGTCACAAGAGGCTGTCGTGCTCCTTGCAGCAGGGGTGGGAACTGCTCCAGGACAGGACTTTCAAGATACAAAACCTGCCATGCCCCACCTTTAGCTGCTTATGCAGCTCATCCTTGGTCTCCTGCTTCCACTTCCTGAACTCATCTCGTTCCTGCTCCAGTGCTGCCGTCTGCTTCTGCAGTGCTGTGCGCTCTCCTGTTAGCTCAGCTGCCTGGCCAGCAGCATGCTGTGCTTCTGCTTGAATTCCACGCTGCAGCTGTTCCCGCAGCTGGTTGATCTCCTGCTCACGTGCAGATAACTCAGCGGCGACAGCATGCAACCTGCAAGGGAGAGTTGTTTAGACAGCATAGCACGATGGTATCGGGAGTTCCTGCCATAATCAATCAGTAAGCTTGCTCTTTTTGACATCAACATGGTCATCTTGTCATGCACTGATCGCTACTAGACACTTGGAAGCGGTGACAACCTTACAGTTTGCCTTCTCACAGGCTCACATCGTGCATGCCAGACCGCAAAGAAGCTTTGGGCTTCTGCGTGAAGCAAATACAGCAGATGAAATGCCACCATCGGACGAGAACCCAAAGCAGCCACTCCTGCAATGGATAGCCCCACAGCAGCATACCTTTCCTCTTCAGCGGCCAGCTCCTTCCTTCTGTCTTCCATCTGCTGCTCCATCTCAGCACATCCAGCCTCCCAGGCCCTCAATCGTTCCTCCTGCTTAGCCAGCAAACTGTCAAGCTCTGCTTGATGAGTGGCTTGACTGGCAGCCAGAGCAGCCTCGCGCTGAGCCAGGGCTTCAGATTCCATCTGCAAGAGGTATGCGAGTTTGACAAGTTGGACTGGTCAGCCACACAGATTGCAGATGCCACACGGACAAGCATGTTCACCTCGCTGCTGATCAAGTCTGGACTGGATATCTGACAAACAAGCCACCAACCAGGCACTTGAAACTGCTCATGATGCAAGCCTTGTCAAAGTAAGATGTCGGCAACGTCGTTCCTGCCCCTGCTAGCTGCATGTTTATGTAGTCTGCAGTTCCAAGGAGACTGTGACAACTACAGGGCGGACTGCTCTGTTGCAAGGAGGCATACACTGCCAGCTGCTGAAAGTTAGGTTTACTTCAGAAGTACTTCAAAGCCTCACAAGTCACCCAATCCCACACAATCTAGGGTGGGTTATGAATGGTGCTGTTGTATGCAGCGCACCCTTTGCAGCTTCTCCCATTCTGCCTTCTCTTCTGACATTTGTGTCAGCAACAGCTCCCGCTGCTGTGCCAGGTTGGTGACTTCAGCTGCCAGGTCATCATAGCGCCTGCGGAGCTTCATGACCTGCAGCAGTGATGGCATGTAGAAGCGGCAGCAGGTTAGGGACTCCACTCGCTGAGCAGATGAAAAGGTTACGCAGCTGAGATGTCTGCTATGCTGGTGACTTCACTTGCCAGGTCATTACTTCCCCTGCAAAGGTTCCTGGCCTGCCTGGATAGTAAGTGAGCCAGTCAGCAACGGTCTGGTTGTTTGATTGTAGGCACACCTATGACCATACTGCAGATGGTGAATGATCCGAATGTCCTCCACTGTCCTGCCCATGTTTACCTGCAGGTCTGCAGATCGGCTGCAGTGACACCCTCTCATCATTGCTGTCAGCAAAACGCAAAAGC
>NSMO01005046.1:0-17197 GCA_002588565.1 Coelastrella sp. UTEX B 3026 | reverse complement strand
CAGCCTCACCTCCAGCAGACTGGGCCCATGTACTCTGGGTCATGCTCCACAGGTAAGCCAACACGGATCTTCAGTACAACATGATGCCAGTAACTGCAGCAACACGGCACATGCAAACTATACTGAGCTCAAACCACGCCGTGGCGACGCAGTGTGAGGCCTACACAGCTGCGAGCTCGGGACCTTGGCAGGCCAAACACTCAAACCCACATCCTGCTACTGTGCACATGCACTGAGCCATGGCATGACACTCAGGCATCTCCCAACTGTTGACACCATGGTGTGCGGGATTGCTGCATTCATATGCTGCATTACCTGTATGCTTTGATGTAGTCCTGCATGAGCTCTGCCAAGCTGGTGAAAGACAACGGCTTGTACATCAGGTTGTCTCTCCGACTGATACCGAGCCCACCATAACAGTTACTGCTGGGATCATACACCACCAGTACGATGTGACGGTACACCTGCAGAGAACAGATAGCAGGCATAAGCTTCACCAAGGCTACTTTTGCGGCTGCAGGACTGCAGTTAAGTTTATTTCACCAGCAGCAGGAAACCCAGCCTTCAACAACAGCGAAAGGGAAAGGCGCGCCTAGTGTGCCAGTTCTGAGCAGATAACACACCTGTCCGTTTGCTGCCATGCTTTTGAAGCCCACAGGGATCCTCTGCAGCTGCCCCTCTTCCCACCCTTGTGTGAGGAGCATGCCCAGGAACACTGCTTCAATGCACTTGATGGGCAGCGGGTCACGCAGGATACCTGCTGCTGTTGACAGAATGGCCTGCAGGGACCGCTGCTTTGACACATTGTAGTAGTACGCCGAGGTGTGGTTATACTGCAGGGAGCTTATGACTGCCTGCAGAGAACAATTCACACAGCATAAAGGTCATAAGGGACTGCACTTGGCATATGCAGGGCATGTTGTTTAGAGGCTGCTCGTACACAGCCAACCAGCAACCACACATGACATGCCAACACTTGATGAGGCAGCCTATGCATGTCTATCAGCGGCTGTGCAATGCTAGGGCTGCTTGCTGTGCATGCTGTACTGAAGGCTGACCTGCACTGCTTCCAGCCTCTCTTGCAGTGGCAGCATGCTGCTGACTTGCCCAAGGGTTGGCAGGGGTGGAGGTTGCAACCCCAAAAGAAAGAGCTCTTCTGTGCTGCAGGTCTTGATGAGCTTCAACTACAGACAAGGACAGTCACAAGCCAGTGAGTGAGACAGAAATGTTTAGCATAGCCAAAGTGATCCAGCGTGTGCTGAATGGATTACGGCTGGTCGACCAACATATGGACGTTGACACAGCAGGACCGCCGAGCTTGCATCAGGGGCTGTCACATATGCAATATAGCTTGCACAAGTGACCTAGCTGTGCGGTAAGAGTGTACTTCAATTGCCAGCAGAGAGCTTGTACAGCCTTACCACATCCTTCAACGCCTCTTCCGACACAGGCAGTTTGCGCTTTAGGAAATTCTTCAGCTTCTCGGCAGAAGTGCTAAGCTTCGACTCTTGGGTACTGCGGGCCGCAGCGGGCTGCATTTTGTATATGCGATTGAGACGCTATTCTACACATGTACTGCTGCAGCACGGGGAGGTGAATACTATGCTAGACCGGCTATGCGCCTTCTTGAATATACACATTGCATTGCATGCAGCGAACTACTGTAGTCGGAACCCAACGAGCGGCCCACCTGTTACCGCGCAGCACGGCGTGCTCTACCCGCATTAGCAGGGCATACAAGCGACCACTGTAGCAGACATGGACAGACCCACAACCATAGACGTGGATACTTCTGTAGACGATTTGCACAGCTTCTGGAAGGACTGCTGCTTCCGCGATGGTCGTGCGGGCTGAGAACCATTTGAATTCATGACACGAGTGCCGTTGTGTTCTCGAGAAGCGGAAGGCACCCGCGGGTCTTCATGGTGTGAGATAAAATGAAGCAGAGCTGTATGAACATTGGGCCAAGGGCTGAGCGCTGCTGACGGACATCATGGACGAAGACGACTGGATCGCCAACGTTGATTTGTAAGTTGCACTGTGACAAGTTTGATGTATGCCTGCATCTTTGACGAGCTCCTGACCTGCCATGCGTCACAGGGAATCCTTGGAGCGGGACATGACAGAGCAGCAGCAAGTTAGAAGCACTACAGGCAGTGCTTTAGGAGGTGATCAGGATGCAAGTCGGTTGGTAGCTACTGGCAGACTTGGTACCAACCCGCAGCTGGAGGCCTGCCCAGCGTCAGCCGCTCAGAAGGCTGCCTGCTGTGAGTCTACTGCAGCTGACCTCGTGCGGCCCTTCACCGCAGCTGACTTGTTGAAAGGGACGCTGCCTAACCACAGCGCCGGACACACTGCAGCTTCAAGGTTGCAGCAGGGTGCGGTTCAGTTCCAACCGCATCAGCACTGGCCTGTTCAGCCATGCCAGCAATTGCAGGCCTCCTGCGCTCCTATCGCATATGACTGGCACCATGCAGCATGCATGGCTCAAGCAGCTTCAGATGCAAAGCAGCTTGGGGATCTGCAACAGCAGTTGGGCAGACAATCGACACAACAGCAGTGGCCTGCACAAGCACAGTGGACATATCCCAGCAGTATGCCACAACAGCAGCAGCATAGCAACTTGCCAGCGCAGGTACATCCACTTCAGGGGCATCACAGAGCCCATCAGCACCAGCACAGCCAGCAATATTTGCAGCAACACCAGCATAACGCTTGGGCACAGCATCAGCACCAGCAAACATATGCAGGGTGGACTGGCCAAGGCCACCAACATCAGCAATACAGCAACCAGCAGCAGCTGCAGCAACCACAGCAGTGGCCTTATGCACAGCCAAGGTCGTGTAACACCACTCAGCAGTACATAGCGCCACAGCAGGCACAAGTTCAGCAACAACACACGCACCAGCAACAGCAACAACCCTGGCAGCAAGGGCACCATGTATCAGCACCTATACAGCAAACAGAAGAGATGCTGCCGCGGTGCCCTTACAAAGTGTGTCCAGGGGTATTCAGCTTCTGTGGTGCAGCCCTGAACTGGAGGAAGCGCAAGGGCAGCAGCAGCGGAGACAGCAGCGGCTTCTGGGGTTGCAGCACATTCCCTTCTTGCGATTTCAAGTGAGCAGTCTGCTTGTATGCCATGTTGATTGCAGCTTTGAATTGCACGCCTGTGGCAGCACCTCACATCCGCCTTACAGAAAATGGCCAAACGTACGCATGGTCTGGCTGCTGTGCGCAACATCAGCTGTGCTAGCGGCCCATCTGCGGCTGCCACATATTATTAGGCACCATGCCACCTGCGCACTCAAGTGTGCAGCTGCTGGTCTACCACTGCAGGTACTTTCCTGCCCAGCAGATCCCCAAACCAGAGTTGGGCTGTGAGGTGGTTGACGAACAGCATTTCCGACTTGTACCTCAACCAGGTAATCAGGGGTCAGGCGCCCACCTCACTGCAGCTGTGTTTTACTTGCCAGGTGACTACCCTGGCAAGGTTCACTATGCCATGGCATATGTAGCTGACACTTTGCCCTGTTTCTGCAGCTGCCGAGGTAGCTGTTACTCGTGCTGGAGGCATCAGAGCAGTTCTGGCAGCAGCAGGCGTCACCCTGAACCACTTGGAAGTCAAACGACCAGCAGCCATGCCTGCAGTAGCGGCCGCTACAGCATCAGCAGCTCGAGGCCAGCTGCAGAAGGGGCAGCTGCGAGCTGAACCAACAGCAGCTGGTGAACCTGTCAGCACTGGCTTAGCAGAGCCAGCTGCAGAAGAGGCCTCTGCAGCAGCACCAGCAGCATCTACTGCTGAGCCAGCTCTTGCTGCTGCTCCAGACTTTTCCTGGACTGATGAGGACAGTTTGCTGTTGCGCTTGGTGGATTATGATCTTGTGGTGGTGCTGCTGAATTCAGCCAAGCCACCTCTGCTGGGCAAAGGCGGAGCAATACCACCAAACACGTTGGAAGCATTCAGGTGGAGTGACAAGGAGCTCATAGCAGCTCAAGCTGTCTGACACCATTGCGTCTGCTTCAGTGCTGCACATGCGTGAGGCAGCTCCCTTAATATATGCTGTGCTCTGTACATGCACATTAGAGGTTGGTGCTGGGCACTATCCGCTGTGTTAGTTAGGTCTCAGCTTGGTGCTTTCTCTTCAGGTCGCCCGAAGGTCGCATAGCAGGTGCTTCAGAGGTTGAGGCACAGTACTGCCGCATGCCAGTGTCGCTGCGTGCAGCTCTGCTGCCCTTTCAGCGGATTGGGGTCAAGTTTGGGCTGTCACGGCATGGGCGGGTGCTCATTGCGGATGAGATGGGTGTCGGGAAAACAGTGCAGGCGCTTGCATTGGCATCCTGCTACCAGGTAAAAGGGGTCAGCTGGGGCAGTACTTGCTTGCACAGACCTGTCCAGTGTCTGAACATGAGTTACGGCTCTACAAGGTGCAGGAAAGGGCGCTTTACTAGAGCTGCTGCAGATGTAGGTTCTCCTGTTCGTATACGCCACCGCAGCAGTGCTGTCGGTACATGAGTTGCTTTGTGTGCTGCTTGCTGCCTCAAGCACTGACACTGGCTTTTACTGCCATGTGCAGGCCGAGTGGCCCCTGCTGATTGTTGTGCCGGCATCCTTGCGCCTCGTCTGGGCGGAGGAAATTGAGCGCTGGTTACCGCACGTTTGCCCTGGCGACGTAACGGTCATCGAGGGCAAGGAGGACCGGCTCTGCGACCTACCGGATGCCAATGCGCGTCGACGACAAGTTCTTCCAGCCATCACCATCACAAGCTACGAAATGTTGAAGCGACTCAGCTGCCCAGCGTGCCAGAAGTTGACACAGGCACAAGGCGGCGTGCCTGCAGGCGGCGCAGGTCGGGGTGGCAGCGGCACCGGGAGAGGTCGAGGCCGCCACGGTGCCAGCGGAGTTGCTAGGGCAAGATTGCAATGCACAGGCCCTGGTGAGCTCGCTCGGTGTCCAGTATGAGTATCAAGCATGTTGAGTGCGGTCTGTTGGTACTGTAGCCACAAGTGCGACAACACGCGTGACTTGCTAATGCAGAGCTTATCTAGAGACTGGTGCTGCATCTGTGCTTCAGGTCGCTGTGTATGGCGGCTGTACCTATTTGCTCCTTGCTTATGTCACTGCATTGCAGACCACTGTATGGCTGCTCTTCCCTGGGGTGTTGTGATCATTGATGAGTCGCACAACCTCCGCACCACCAACAGCAGACAGGCAGACTCCCCACACACTGAAGCAGCAGTGGCAGCAGGAAAGATTGCCAGACGCTTGATCCTGCTGTCAGGTACTCCCAGTCTCAGCAGACCGTATGATCTGTACAGACAGATTGATGTGTTGGTACCTGGGCTGCTCGGCAAAACCAAGGAAGAGTTTGCACAGAGGTGAGTGTGCCGTTAGGATCGTGCATAATCCTGCACTACTACCGAGAACATACATTGTTGTCTTGGGCTCACAGGGAATGTGGCTGCCGCTGGCTTCAGCTGTTTCCTGCATGCTTTGGTGGATGACGTATATAGCACACAGTGCATAGCACAAACATGTTTGCAACTATTGCCTGCCCAACCCCATCTGCAGCTAACTATGCAAGTTGTGGCTGGTGCCAAGTGCGCTGGCTGGGGTTCTCACAAGCTGTAGCCCTGCCTTGCTTCCTCTTGCTCTTGACAGGTACTGTGATCGGCGTCTGGTGCCTGTCATCACCAGTCGTGGCGAGACACGTTTGCGCTGGAACAATGGTGGTGGTGCGCGCCTGGTGGAGCTGCATGGGCTGCTGGTGCGGCGCGTGATGATACGCAGACTCAAGAAAGATGTCATGGCACAGCTGCCACCAAAGAGGAGACAGGTCAGACAGCTGGCTAGTGAATTGGCCAGGAGGGCAGTGTTAAGGAGAGTGTATCATGCTTGCAGAAATAGTAGGATCAATGTGCTATCTGCTGCGGGTCAGGCAAAGATTGCCTGTTGAGCAGGCATTGCTTGCACACTATGTGCTGTAGTGTTAGCCAAGCTCGCTGCTGTTGTCAATGTATCAGTCTAGCAAGGGGCCCTGAAGACCAGCAACATCAGTTTAGCAAGGGCGCCTGAGGACCAGCAACTCTTTCTGCACTCACAACTAGCCTGCTGTGTGTCTATGTGGCTCATGTATCTGTCTCCTAGGTGGTTCGTCTGCCGTATCCGCCTGCTCATAGATGGCCAAAAGAGCGTGAACCGGGTGCAGACCCAGCAGCAGCAGTGACAGCAACAGCAGCAGCAGCAGCACCAGGCGGCAGTGAGGAGCAGCAGCAGGACCTAGCTGCTGCAGGTGGTGCCGCCAGTGCTGCTGCTGGTGCAGATATGAATGAGCCTGGTGTGATGTCAGCTGCACACCGAGTTGCATTGGCCAAACTGCCGGATGTGATTGACTGGCTCATGGCAGCACTGGGGGAGTGTAGCAGCAGTGGAAGCAGCAGCGGCGGCAGCAGCCAAGCTTCAGGCAGGAGTACAAAAAGCAAGATGCCAGCTGGGCCTCTACGGCCTTCATGGAAGAAGGATCATGGCAGCGGCAGCGAAGGCCAAACTGCAGCAGCAGCAGCGAGTGGTTCTATTGATACTGAGGAGTGTGATGATGCTGATGATGATGGCAGCAGCAGCAGTGGTGGCAGCAGTAGTGGCGGTGGCAGTGGACCAAAATTCCTTGTCTTTGCGCATCACAGGTGCGAGACATGTTGGGCATGTTGGGCACTGGAAAGGCTGGCAAAGTTGAACCAAACCACCCCACACATGCAGACCCAGATCTTGTGGTACAGTTTGTTGTTTCTGTCATGCAGACTGCGTCATGTAGGGACTCTGTGTTCGTTGGTGCTGCACAAGGGCAATAAGAGCTCAGCAGCTTCATTCGGCATCCACCTCTCATTCGAGCTGTCGGTGCTTGCTGCTGCTTCTTGACAGGGACGTGATGGACAAGTTGGCAGCAGCATTATCAGGATATGGCAGCAGCAACAGCAGCATCGATCCAGACGACCCCGAAGCAGCAGCAGCAGCAGTCCCCAGGCGTCCACATCGTGGTGTTGGTTATGTTCGTGTTGATGGCAGTCATGACAGCACCGAGAGGCTGGCTGCTGTACACAAGTTTAGAAGTGACCCAAGCATCCGTGTAGCATTGCTGTCAATCACTGCAGCAGCCGTGGGTGGGTAGCAGCACACTGGGCAACTCACATGAGCCTGCCACAATGTTTCTCCTGATTTCTGGATCTGCCGCTGCAATATGTGTCCTGTTAGTAGAGCCTTTCATCAACAAAGGCAACTCATACTCACAGAGTAGATGAGAGGCCTCCTCCTTGGCTGTAGTCATGCATACCGGTGCTGATTTAGCTGTGAAAGGATTCTTGCAACGTTCTGTGGCTATACGCCAATTATAAGGCGCCCAAATGCCCAGCAACCCGGCAGCCAGAAGTATACTTTGATTATTTCATATGTCAGCCAGTGCTTACCCCTGGCCAACCTCGTCCTCCTGTGCCATGTGGTTGCTTCTTGCAGGTCTTGACTTCAGTTCAGCCAGCATGGTGGTGTTTGTTGAGCTCCCCAATGAAGTATCTCTGGTGCGTCAGGCTGAAGACCGTGCTCACCGCAAAGGCCAGTCCAAGGCCGTCAACGTGTACTTCTTATGTGCTCAGGGCACTGTGGATGACAAGAGGTGGCAGGCACTCAACATCAGCCTGAGTCATGTGAGCCAGGTGCATGATGGACAGGCAGAGACATTGCCGGAGCCATTGGCGAGGGCCGAAACAGCAGTCAATGAGGAGAGTCCTCCTGCTGCAGCTGCTGCTGCTGCTGCTGGCTGTGACAGTGATGGCGACAGCGGTGATCAGCAGGGCCGGGAGCTCAAAGTGCGGCAGGCAGCACCGTCTTCTGCGGATGGCCAGCAAGAACAGCAGCAGAGTATGGGGGCCAATGTCAAGCAAAAGCTGGAGCAGCTTACAGAGCAGCAGATGGTTGCTGAGTTGGCTCTCAGTGAAGCAGCAGCTGCTGCTGCTCAACGACGTCAGCGGCTCACTCCCTCTGAAGCAGCTCAGCTGCCTGGCATGCCCAGCAAGCCATTGTCAGCAGCAGTCGTTGACAGCACTGGCAAAGCAGCAGTGACACCATGCAAGACAGTTACTGTTGACCTCACTGCAGATTCACCAGTGCAGGCAGGAGCTAGCAGTAGCCAAGGCGGCAGCAGCAGCAGTGCTAAGCGCAAGAGGCAGCCCCTTAATCTGACACCTTCAAAGCGGATTGCAGCAGCAGCGGCAGTAGCTACTGCGACAAAGTCCCCAGCCGCAGCAGCAGCAGCCATGGCAGCGATAGCAGCAGCTGACAACACGCCAGGCCCCTGTGGCAAACGTCAGCGCACACACAGCGAACCTGATCGCAACATCAACGTTGACTCCCAGCTGGGCCTGCAGAGGTTGGCAGCTGGCCATGCTGATCATCCGGTAACATCCACTGCTGTTGCTGATCCTGGTGGCAGCAGCAGTCTACCAGAGATCTGGTTTGAAGTGAGCGGTCACACAAACCGGTTGCATTATCACCTGGCAGCTGATGGTAGTAAACCTTTAGGGTTGAATTTGCCACTAGATTGGCTGATACTGCCGGAGGAGCAGGGCTCTCTGCAGCAGATGGCAGCAGCATGGGATAAGGCCTGGCTGCAGCAGGAAGAACTGGAGCAAAAGCAGCAACAGGAGCGGCTGCTGCAGCAGCAGATGGAGCTTGCCAGGCAGCCTCAACAGTGCACAGCTGGTGACGCAGATGTGTTGGAGGCAGGTAACATGATGCAAAGGGACATAATGGAAGCAGCATTTCCCACACCGCAGAAACAACAACAGCAGCAGCCGTCACAGCAGCAGGCAGTCAGCCTCAAACATCATAGCCCGCTGCCATCTGTGCTTCATAAGCTGCAGCAGCAGCAGCAGCGGGAGGTGAGGTTGTCAAAGCAGTACAGTGCTGGCCATTCTGTGCTTGCTGATTTGCAGCAGCAGCAGCAGCAGATGGGAACCCAGTCCACACCTGCCCCTGCAGCTGCTGCCGGCAGTGGCAAGAGCAGCAGCAGGGGTCGTGGTGCTGCTCGCCCTGCCATCAGCAGCCTGATGCTGCTGCCATTCACAACACCACTGGCCAAAACACCTCACCCAGCTGCAGCTGCAGCAGCAGTGACAGCAGCGGCAGATTCAGGTGGCCTGGGTGCTGCTCTGGAGCAGCAGCAGCAGCAGGATGTGCCAGCAGAGGTTGAAGCCGACCTTCAGGGGACCCCTGTTGCTTCAGATGCTGTGGGAGGTGCAGCAGAGCAGAATCTGCAGCATCCACAACGACAACAGCAGCAGCAGCAGCCGCCGATTGCATCTAGCAGTAGTCCAGGTCAGTTGATGTCATCACCTGTACTGTCACAAAAGCTCAGGAGGTTGCTGCAGCAGCACCCACAGCAGCTGGAACAGCACCAGCAGGGTGGGGCACTCAGCCAGCAGAAGGAGCAGCAGCTGCAACCTGATCAGGATATGAAACAGCAGTCTAAGTGGCACCAGTCGACTGTTGCTGACGATCAGCAGGGAAAGTGCCATCAGCCACCAGCAGAGCAGCGCCAGTCTCCCAACCAGGATGCAGCAGGTCCCTGCGCTGTTGCTGATACTGCCGCAGTCATGACAGCAGCAGGGAGCCCCTGTAGGAGGTACAGGTTCAGTAACATCAGCATGATTGCAGCTACACCCGATGCTGATGAGCAGCTACAGCAGCTAGAGCTGTCAGGTGTGCCACAGCAGTTGTTCGAACAGCAGCAAGGAACAGCACCTGATGCACAGCAGCAGCTGACAATTGATGACTTTGAGGATCAGCCAAGCGTGCAGATGCAACAGACAGTTGCTGCCCTGCGGAGGCCACAACAGCAGCAGGGGGCTGCAGCTTCAGGGTTGCTGCAGCATAAGCAAGGTCAGGAGCAACCACCAGCAGCTCCTCATGCCGCTGCAGGGCTGGAACTGGTGTTGTCAGATGCTGAAAGCGAGGAGGAGGTCGTCATATCAGACTCACAGGAACAGGAACCCAGCCTCAGCCAGCAGCAGCAGCAGCAGCAGGACAAGAACGCAGCAGTAAGTGACTCTGCTAAGGCTCTGCAGCAGCAGGTACAGCAGGAAGAACCTGGGCAGATTGAGAGGCATGTACAACACCAGCATCAGAGCCCTGCTGTTACCCAGCCTCAGCAGCAGCAGCAAGCAGTCTCGGTGTCGCAGCAAACACGGCAGGAAACACTGCGGTCCTCTCAGCAGCAGCAACAGCTGGAAGCCCCAGCGGTGGTCACAGCAGCAGCAGCAGAGCTTCCTGACTGTCATCAAGCAGCAGGGTTCTTTGGTCCCAGCGGCTTGACATGCCTGACCCTCCAACTCACAGGGGATCAGCTGCTAGAGCTCCTGCGTATGGGTTCAGCGTTTGCAGCTGATTGGTCAGAGCTGCGCAGTGTGACCCGTAACAGGCTGGCAGGCAAGGTGGTGCCTGCTGATCTGACTGCTGCTGTTGAGGCAGTGAGTGCTGCTGCTGCTGGGGCTGGTGCATTTGGTGTGGGGGTGGTGAGGTATCTGAGGGACATTCAGGAGGGGGACCCAAACCTCCCACATGGAGCAAAGCTTGAAACGGTGGGTTGGGGCTCATGATACTGCTGCAAGTGGCCTCGGGGAAATTGCCTGGTGGGCTGCTGTTGCTGGGTCAATATTGTAGATGTTTGACCTTGTCAGTAGTCTGGAACTCTGCACAGCAATGATTAAACTTTACATGCTCTCACAAGATAGGCTGATACTCCCCTTATCAGCTACGGTCTTCTGTAGAACCTATCTTTGCTGCTGCTGCTGCTGCCGGCCTGTAGGTGACTGTCCACTATCCTCAAGGCCGCCAGCAAGTTGTGACCTATCGCCAGGCCTTCACTGGTCCACGTACACGTCACTGCATCAACTGTTTCAAGGTGGTTGAGGGTGCCAGCCTGCCAGCTGATGCAGTGTTGGAAGGAGGCTTGGACCTGTTCTGCAGCTTGGACTGTGAGAGACTGTATTACATCAAGAACAGCTCAAGTAAGACACCTCCACATCTGGTTTGTGACCTGGCACACGGCAAAGGGCAGGGCAGTCGCTTGTCTCTTCAGTACAAGCTTGCGTTCGTGCACATGTGTTGTTATATCATGTACAGGGTCAGCAACCTTGTTGCAGCCTGCATCACACCTTCTGCAGCGTTTCAGTCGTGCTCATGAGGTGTTGATGTTAGCCAACACCCAATGCAGCAGAGCTGGCAGCATCGTCCACATTGCTACACTATATGCAATGCGACCTCTGGCAGGTTATGTTCTTGACAGCAGACCTTGATGACCAGCTCCAGCCTTGTTCAGATGACAGTGTCGTAACACACATGTGTGATGATATGCACGTGTTGTACTTGTGGGCAGGTGGTATCCGCCGAGCTCTGTTCAAGTTGGAGCGTGGTGTGTGTGTCCAATGCAAGCTTGACTGCCATGGCCTGGTGAAGCAGCTGCAGCAGATTGGCAAGGATGAGCCACACTGGATGACTCACAGGCGCAGCATTGTGGCACGGATGGCACCCAGGTTCATGGAGCGAGGCTGTGCTACATATCTAGACAAGCTCATCAACCAGGTCAGTAGTGTTGCAGTGTTGAGCTGTCGCTTGTGAATCTGTTGCACGCTACAGTTATGTTATGCAGGCTTTGTGGGGCTTGTATATGCGCCCAACAACCAGTGACTACCGCGGGGCTTGTGATGCCACAGCAGGCCACAGGATGATAAATGCAGGATCTGCACGGCATGCAGATATCATCATCCAGTCAATCTGGCTTGCTTGGTTGGGGTTGTGCCTGGTGACAGAGCGTGGGCTTGTGAGTGCAATCCTCAATGGCTTTTGCTCACTTGTAACAGACCGGTGTGCCTGTGTTCCTTTCTTACAGGCCACCGAAGGCAATGCGTGGCATGCTGACCACATCATAGCCGTGTATGAGGGTGGTGGTGGTTGTGACCTGGACAATCTCCGCACACTGTGTGTCCCATGTCATGCTGCTGTTACAAAGCAGCAAGCAAAAGCCCGTGCAGAAGAGCGACAGAGGCGCAAGCTGGGCACACATGACATCCGGCAGTGGTGTAAGCCACAACAGCGTGGCGGCCAAGGTGGGCTGCTGTCACACACGGGAGTGGGAGTGTGCTTGGCTCAGCGTGTGCATGTACAAGATGCTTGCCAACATGCCAGGTTGCAATAAGCCTGGCTGGTTGCTGGAGTGGCTGACAGGAGTTGGTTAGAGACTGCCAGCACCCAAACAGGAAGGGACTTTGCGCTCCCAGCAGCATGCAGCAGCTTTTGGACAGCTGTCATGGTAGCTGTAACCCTTCACTGTCATGCCTGCAGCCTTCAAGGCTGTTGTGAACAATGCAATACGGCTCATGTGCACGCATAGGGATGTGAAGTTTCAGTGATGTCTCAATTGCAGGTAGCAGCCTCAACGGGCCAAAGCCCAATCACGCAATAAAGCGTAAGCGGCGTGGTGCTGTGGAGCAGCTCTTTGTTGATGACTGGCTTAGCCCTGAACCACAACAGACACGCAAGACAGCTAAAAGAACAGCAGGAACTGGGGCAGCACCAACGGCCAGTAAGGCGTCTGCAGCTGGCGCTGCAGACCTGAGAGACCAGCAGCAACAGCAGCAGCAGCAGCAGCAGCAGGAGGAGGACATGGAGGTGATCAGTATCATCAGCAGCCCTGGCAGCTCACATCAAACTGCCGGGCACACCAGCCAGCAGCAGGGGCAGCCAACACCAAGTAAGGGACAAGGCACCCCGACCTCTGCGCTCAAGACCAGCCAAGACGGCCAGCGGGGTAGAGTATCACCTGCAGCAGCACTTCTAAATCCTCCTGCTGCTCCTAGAGCTGCTGCTGCTGCAGCCAAAGAAGCTGCTGCTGCAGCAGTGGCAGCAGGGGAAGGCAGGCAGGCACTGAAGGGCATGAAATCTGTGCTGGATCAGTTCAAATGTGGTGGTGACAGCAACCAGCAGCAGCAGCAGGGTTTGGCGCAGCTGCAGGGCCCACAGCCCAAGAGGGGGCGTGGCAGACCTCGGAAGTGCCCTGCGGCAGCTGCTGTTGCTGCTGCTCTTGTTGGCAGCGGTGATGCCGTTGGACCTAGTGCTGAAGATGCTGACCGTGATTATGCCGGAGAACTGACAGCTGCTGAAAGAAAGCAGTTGGCGTCTGCAGCTGCACAAGCGGCAGCGCAAGGGCCTGGTGGAGCACTGGGGTCTCAGCCTGCTGTCACTGCTGCAGCAGCAGGTACAGATGCTACTGGCCGCATGTTGACTAGCAGCAGCAGGAAGGCTGCTCGTGCTGCTGCAGCTGCCATGAGGAACCAGCTGGGAGTGGGTGACAGTAGCAACAGCAGTGAAGATGAACAACAAGATGCCAACAGAAGTTGTGTTTCTGGCTCCCATCAGGTGCTGCAGGAGAGGCAGAGTAATGGTGCTGTAACTGCTGGAACACGCAGTGGACCCAAGGCTGCCAGTAGAGTGGTCATCAGCAGCAGCCGGCAGCCACATGTTGGCAAGCAACAGCAGCAGCTAAAGAGAGCAAGGGGTGGGCAGCGTGCTCGGACAGTGCTGGACACGTAGGACTCTGTGCTAATGTGGATTGTTGTGTTATATGCTGTGTGGTAATTCATGTCGGACCCTGGGCCCCAGCTACATGACCAGCAGGGCTCTCAAGGTGGGCAGCCATATCAGAGTACAGGTAAAGCCGGTGGGAACCTGCCATGGTTTGGAAGCCAGCAACAATTCCTGGATCTGAGCTCTATGCAGATCTTGCTGAGCTGCTGCAGGTAGCATTACAAACAAGGTCTTATGCAGCACCGCAGCACTTGTGTCGGCTGCCTGTTGCAAGCCAGGTTTGATCAATATGATTTGTCAGCTCTTAGCAGTAGCAACACAGTGCAGGGACCAGAAGGCTGTGCAGGAGCTGTCACAGCTGCCTTCAGCAGTAGAGCTCAAGTCATAGGGGTTTACGGGTTTGCCAGGTCACGGCAGCTAGATGTCTGGCATGCGTGAGCGGGTGCATGCAGGACTTGGTGCACGGCTCCCTAGCAGCCTGGCACTATCTAACACATATTAGGCGACCAAGGGAACAGCATGAAGCGGTGCAGTGAGCATGTTGGGCCATGCGGCAAGGACATGATACACAGCTCTGGCCATACATCACAACTGAAGCCGTGCAGCTGTTGCAGCAGCTGAAGTGTGGCGCAGCACAAGCCCTGTTGGCCACAGCAGTACAGCTTAGCAGACCTGACTGGGCACTGCCGTTGTGCAGGTTGGTACTAGCAGTACAGAAGCTAGTATCTCATGCAGCAGAGCAGCTGTTGTCAGTGCGGTGCACAAGCAGTACACAAGGTGGTGCAGACAAGAGTGACAACCCGCATGATACATTGCTTGTGCAGCAAACTGCAGTCTGCCAGACAGTTGGAGGCCGCTGCGGCTAGGCTGCTCACCACAGCCCTGCAGCTTGATTGTAGCCTGGCAGTTGTGGAGCTGCTGCAGCTGCCAGGCGCTGCAAGGACAGACATAGATGCAGCGCCGGAGCTGTCCATGCAGCTGCACGGTTCAGTAACAGTACCAATGTGGCTGCAGCTTTATTGGCACCAAACGAGTGGGCCCTCAGCAAGCGGCAGGGATCCTCAATCTTGTGTTGAATGGGTGCGCCAGTAAAGGATGGGCATAGAGCAGGTTTAGCACATTTGCTCTGAGACAGCACGACTCTACCTACCTGCAGCGGTTGATGAAAGTTTTATGTCAGCACAGCATGGTGCTCCGGCTCACAATGGAGGAGCGTGCCGAGCTTGTGGGGTGTAACTGTGGACTGCCAGGCATACAGGAGATTTCAGCTAGCCAACTTACGGTAGTGACCTGGCAACCCTTTGGGATGTCATGGACAGTGATTAAGTCTATTGGCTTGAGAGCAGTTGAGGCAGGTCCTGAACATTTCGTAGTGATGCTAAGCGTGAGCAGGCGCTCATTACAGCATACATCTTTTCATCTGTGGCGTTTGAGCAGTGCCTTGTAGTTGTTTCAGCTTGCAGGCTGGTATCAATCAACCGCCCCTTGCAAAAAGGGATATTTTTGTGTTTGTTAGGTGGCTTGCCCTAAGGCTACAGACAACAGAAGCTGTGTGTGGCAGCTGCTGCAAGCGTGTCGCTTAGGGGTTTTCAGTGAGGGCACTTGCATCACAGTGGCGAACTTTGACATGTGGTGCTATTGTAGCATCTGAGATGCCTCATTGGCTCAACCAACTCTACCCTGTACCACGGTGTCGTCAGTTTGCATCGGCAAGTACTGTTCAGGGAGTGTGCGCAGCTGGATTCTCCAGCATGCAGATCATTGTTGCTAAATGTTGATAGAACATGTGATACTGATTTGCTCGGCTGGGCTGCAACAGGACTAGGATTGCTCGGTCTGACCATCCACCCGTTCTGTTTGGCTTGGGTTAATTGAGATAGTGCCAAGCAAAAGGCTTCAAGCTTGGCGAGTCCACTAGTACTGTGCCAATGCACACAATTTGAGCTGAACTTCACATCTTGTGCAACTCCCCCATCGCACCAGGGACTGCTGCAGTGCTGCTGTTGTAATTCAGTAATATAGAAGGAGTCAGAGTACATCTTGCCGCACGATTATTCGGCGAGGGCGGGGCCTGAGTCCTGGCGACACTGTTTGAATTTGACAGGTTCTGTTATGCCTGCTGGTCTGTCGCAAGACATGTCGTTGCCAGCCAGCCTCTTATGATATGTACTCAACAAAAACATGCACACAAACGGGATTTGCATTCAGCTCAGGCACTTTCCCTGGTCCTCCATTTGCTCAGGGATTTTTTGGTGCCGCCCAGCGCTGCGTCGAGATAGTCTAGGCGTGGCTGCGGCGTCAGTGGCGCTTTTGAAGTTACTTTACAGGTTACCAACCGGTTGCGGACGCCAACGTAAGGGCCTAGTCAAACGGGGAGCTGTGAAGTAAAGCTGCAGTACTTGTCACAGTACTTTGACTTCTTATTTCTGGGCCGCTAGTCTGCTGCACACCAAGGGAGGCGCACGCTCCCTTCTGCTGTCTCAACGGCTGACGCTCATTGTATCAGCGGTTGGTGAGGCTGTGGCATGACTACAAGAGCAGGACACTATAGCCTTGGCAACAGCCTCTGTAACCACTGTATGTGATGCTGTTCTGCAGTTCTATGCTTGCAGGAGGCCAGGAAGAACGTCTACTTACATTTGTAGACCAGCTCGTGCTCTTGCACGCATACTAGTGGGGAAGACCCAGCTGCCTCTGCTGAAGAAGGCAACCATGCACTCTCTTACTGGGAACCCGCTAAAGCAGCTGTGGTCAGCGTATGAACGGCAGCTGGAGCGTCGTCCAGTGTTCACCCAGATGACTACCAGTGCGGTGCTTTGGGGCGTTGGTGACCTGATAGCACAACGACTGGAGTACTGGGAGCAACAGAAAGAGCTGCAGAAGCAGCTGACTAACACAACAGCAGCAAAGGGAAAAGTTGTCAAAGCAGCTCATCCCAAGTCAGCAGAGGTGGCAGCTGAGAACAAAAGCAGCCCTACACAGCTCAGCATAGACTGGAAGCGTGTTGTGCTGACAGGGCTATTTGGAGCACTGTTCGTGGGTCCTGTGGGTCATTATTGGTACATAACTATTGACAGATGGTGCAACAGACTAGTACCAGGAGGTGGTCCAGCCTTCATTGCTACAAAGGTGGCGATAGACACAGCAGCTATGGGCCCCTTCTATGTGTCAGCATTCTTTGCATGGGGCTGTGCAGTGATGGATGGCTCCGGCTGGGAGGGGTTCAAGCGCAAGATGAAGGTGGGTGAACGGATGTTGTACTACCTGGAAGAATAGACTGGTGGGGAGCAACATGATATCCTGGCAAGTGTGCTTTCAAGGCTGCTCAGCGGAACGGTGGTGCAGCAGCAGCAGCAGCATGCTGTAGTGCTATGACACAGAGGCAGGTGCATGCTGTGCCATGTCAGCGTAGTTGCCTGGTGCTCGTACACATGCTGGCCACAGGCATGAGTATTGTTTCATATGAACCACGCTGTCGTTCCCTGCGGGCTCTGCAGGTGGACTTCCTGCCCACCCTGATTGCGGAGGCGTCTGCGTGGCCAATCATTCAAGCTGTCAACTTCTCTATA
>NSMO01005037.1:0-11201 GCA_002588565.1 Coelastrella sp. UTEX B 3026 | reverse complement strand
CAAAGGGCAGTGGGACTTTGTTCTGTCGCTAGAGGAACAAGACGCTTGAGACTGTCCGCGGCCCCGGTTGGTCTTGCACTTGGTCGGTGCTTGGCTTGACCACTTTGCCAATTGGTTATAGACCACTAAGGCCTACTAGGCCCCGGGGCCTGGGACAGTTGCGGAGTCAGCAGGTCCTGCAAACGGCTCCTTGCAGGTAGAACAGTCGTCAGGTTGCGCAGTTGTCTGCGCTTTATGCATGTGTGCACGAGGAGCAGGTTCATATACAGTCTGCCACCACTGTAAAGTTCAGCTCATGCAAGTGTGTGCTGCATACAGGCAAGCCAGCTTTGATCACCAGCATGCATGCTTCTGCCTTCATTCCCTATTCGTTTTGTATCATGTTCAGAAATTATTATGAAGTTTTACTTCTGTTATGTGCTGCTTGCAAGCCCCAATTGGCGGCAGGAGCAGTCATGTTCAGCAGCCGCTGGAGTCCATCAGCAGGATATCCTCGACAGGGATCTGAAACAAGCTGCAGCGATGCCCATCCTTCACTTAGACCTCGGCGCTGCGCAGATATTGAACCATCTGACTAGAAGCTGAGGAGACGGAACCAAGTGGATTTGAATTCTGCAGGACAGCAGCGCGGCTATGTGATGCTTATAAGCGTCAACAAGCAGATACACTCGCATGACTCATGTATTAATTTTGTGAAGCGGTAGTTTGCAGCAAGCTGCTCGTGAGCACTATGAGAGTACCGGTGGTGTACAACTTCAACTTGCCCTGACAGACTTTGAAACAGGGGTATTCGCTCAGCGTAAGTTCTCCCAGAGTAGTCCTCACGTATTTGCACAAGCATCGGTGTCCAGCAAGGTGGACTCTGCTCGCGGCGTTTGGAACTTGCCCACCTGTGCTTGTGCTTGCGCAGCTGCTCATACTCTCGTGTTGCAAATCAGATTCAGCCATCCCCGTGCAGCTCACAAACAGTAGCGCAGCGCAAGCTGCTTTGCATTAGCAACCCAAAGCTGCAGATGGAGATGGACGCTGTTTCCCAAGAAAGCACGCCTGCACTCGCTCCAAGCCAGGTATGCCATGCGACCGCACACTTTGGGTTTCTGTGGTTTGCATATGATCTGCTGGTCCTACCTTGCTTTGCTGCAAGCTGATCGCAATTGCCAGTTTTGCAGATATGGATTGCCAGGTCTAGACTGCCAGTGGGAGTCACGACCTTGTTGTGCTATTATGGCTGCATGACAGACTATCACAGGAGAACTGCTGCTGGTTCCTTCGCAGATGCCCGCCCTGGAGGCTCTTATGATAGCGGTTCAGCATCCTGCTCTTGTAGCAGATGTGCGGATGATGTGCAGCATATTGCAAACATGCAAGACTTTGAGAGCAGTCCTGCAGCAGTCAGCCGGGCAGCTCACAATTCTAATCAACAATGGGAAAATGCTCTCCAGACTTGCGACATGGCTGCCAAAGCATGCTGGTCTCGTGCACGGTATCAGCTTGTGGCCACGTATGAACAGTCCAGATGTTGAGCACAGCACAACAGACAACATGATGGAAGGTTTGTTGTCAGCTGCAATGCCAGCACTACGCCTGAAGTCCTTCATGGCTAATCATATAGTTGGTGCAGAGGTCCTGCAGGCCTTGCCAGCAGCTTCCTTAACACAGCTGCTCATCGAACGCGATTTGTACTGCCAACAAGCGGACCCAAACAGCAGCGCAACCCTGCAGGCTTTGGAACAGCGTACTGGCCTTAAGGACCTATCCTTGAAGTGCCACAACCATCAGGTGGGGTCTGTGCTTCTAGGACTGAACTTCCAGCTGTTACTAGTTTGCTATGAGGCAAAACATTCAGTGGATACCTTATTGTCCCAAGGCTCGCTTCGTCCATCTATCATAGATGGCCAGAGGGCTTGCAGACTGGCCACATTGGAGGTTCAACCTTCTCATATTGTGTATCTCCTAGGCCCAGCTTCGAAAGCGGCAGCAATGTGCCGGTGCATCAAATCAGCGAGTTGGTACGTACCAACTAAGTATACTCTGTATCACACTAACCCCGCAGGATAGCAGTTACATGTGCCACATGCCATACAACCATTGCCTAGCAGTTACTTAATGCCTCGCTTGTTTTCACTCTATGATGCTTCCTGTCTTTGCATTGTTATTCTCACAGAAGCCGCTGTCAAGCAACATGTTGGCTGTTGTCAACAGGCTCAGCTGCTTGACACGGCTACACCTGTCATGGATGTCAGCAGGCTGCATTTTGGAGTTGTTGCCACAGCGGCTGGAGCAGTTGAGCCTATATGCCACCTGCAAAACCAAGCCATTGATGCTGCAGCATCTAACAGGTACCTGGTGAGGGCTGCATGTTGACAGGGATTCTGCTAATGTTACCGTAACATGATGTCTAATGGTGTGGTGACAGCATGTGGATGTCTAGACAACCTGCCCTTCACATATGGGCGTACTTCTCGTAGTGCTTGGTTCTTATATGTGCTTGCCAAGCAACAGTATCGGCACTGAATTCTGTGTGCCGCTTCAAAGTGCGTTGGAGTACTTCCCTTTCACATGGTTCCACCAGTAGACCATAGCATTGGCCAGCAAACACAGACCTGGCCGCCGAATGAAACTCTGAACTTGGACTCCAATGGCTCGTCTTACAATTTGGTGCTCCTGCACCTTGCTGTATCGCTCTGTCAACATGCCTAGTGCAATTTTGATGAATGGCGTCGCTGTCCTACAGGCTTGAAGCACCTTGTACTTTGGATGCACGGCACACCCGCTGATGGCTCAGGCTTGCCCAACACCCTTACAGGACTCGACATTGCTGTTCTCGGCAATGTCGGCATGCATGTGCTAGAACGGCAGCTGGGCTTACAGAGTTTGACGCGCCTTCAGACCCTCAAGGTTGGTCTCAGTCAGGGGTTGATGCAGTTGGTGGTGGGGAAAATCACGCTTCTGATGATCGTAGATGGATTGCCCGGCAAATAGTCCATGTTGTGAACCTCCAAAGGTTTGTCAAGTGTTCCATCAACCTGACGTAGCTTTGAAGCAGCAGTCCTGGGCTGGATTTGCTGCTGATTTTGTGCATCTGTCCTTTGCACAAGACTCAGGTTGAAATGTTCTAATTCATCTTCATGCTACTGCAGTTTGTGGTGTTTAGTGCTTCAAAACTGACACAAACACATGTGGAATCTGCTGTAGACAACCAACTTGGTTGAGGACGGGCACGGCTTGAAGCTACTACCATGCCTCACCAACCTGACCAAGCTGCAACTGTACTACTGTAAACCAAACAAAGCAATTGGAGTAGCCCCGGGCTGGAAGCAGCTAAGCGCTTTGCACAGCTTGAGTTTTGCATTGGGCAGGGAGAATCTCAGTGACCAAGAGGCTTGTGTGTTGCTGGCGAGTTTGCGGAGCGCCACCAAACTCACCAAGTTAGAGATTTCCATTGATGGTGCCTTACACTATGGCATGTTCGCAGACGATGTGATGTTGTGTCAGTACCTCACAGGTGTGTTAGCCAGGCAACATCCATCCTTCTGTAGTTGTTTGAATGCAGGCAATGACAGGTGCAGGCAGCTCAGCCACCGCCGCAATGCAGCAACCAGGTTTTCGGCTACACATGTCTTGCTCACAGTTCATTGGTTCATTCATAAAGTGGGAGCATGCACACATGGACTCGCCATTACCTGATTATGTGAAGGCTCCATTTGAGTCTGCTCTAGTGCGTCCAAAGTGTCACCAACTTCAACACGACAGCTTCCGTTTGTTTCTTTTCTTGCCAGATCTGCAGCAATTGAAGCAACTCTCATTGGACTACTGTCGCGGCCTTTCGACGCCAGAGGCTGTTCTACCTATCACAACTCTCACTGGTCTGACACAACTAATCGTGGGTGGAGCAGATGGCTTGAATGATGTTGCTGCCACTGCAATCGCTGGCCGACTACAACAGCTACGACACCTTGAGATCTTACATTGTGGGCTTACTAGCGCTGCTAGCTTTCCTGCTATCGGTACGCTTCAGCAGCTGACACACCTCGCGCTTTCGGGCGGCGCCAAAGCTGAGATACAAGACCAAGACATCATGTTGTTGACAACTTTGACGGGCCTCAAGCACCTCGCAGTTGGGAAGATGTTCAGTGCCGATGCCATCAATGGCTTCTGGGCTGCTGTTGGATCACGCCCCATGGAATAATGTCACAAAATTGCTAGCTTTGTAGATGTTGGCTAGGGGCTGCGAACGCTAGTGACGCACCTTCAGTGCTCCAGACTGTGGGTGATATGTGTGTCCTGTGCGTGTGTACCTCTGGTGTGTATCTGTCTGTGGGTATTCACAAGCTTTCCAATGTGCCACTACCGTATGTGTTGCACATGTGGGTGAGAAGTGAGACGCATAATGCTGTTCCATACTCTGCAATGGAGTGATGTTACAGCTGGTTCTAAATCACTCGGCATCCCATCCTGCACTTGTATCTTGGCCAGTGACAAAAGGGCAGTGGTACATTGTCCTGTCGCTACAGAAACAAGACCTTGAGATTGCCCGCGGCCTCGGTTGGTCTTGCACTTGATAGGTGCTTGGCTTGACCACTTTGCCAATTGGTCATGAATCTGTTCGTTTGATTTTATTTAGTGATTATTATTATTGGTGTTTTATGAACCACCAAGGCCTACCCCAGGACAGTTGCGGCATACAGCAAGTCCTGCAGACGGCTCAGCAAGGGAGCCTTGCAGGTATAACAGTCGTCAGGTTGCGCAGTTGTCTGCGCTTTATGCATGTGTGCACGAGAAGCAGGTTCATATACAGACTGCCACCACTGTAAAGTTTAGCTCATGCAAGTGTGTGCTGCTTGGCGGCATTGTTCGGAGCAGTCATGTTTATGAACAGCTGACCAGCAGACGCTGGAGTCCAGCAGGATATCCTCGACAGCGATCTCAAACAAGCTGCAGCGATGCCCATCCTTCACCTGGACTCCGGCGCTCCGCAGATATTGAACCATCTGACTGGAAGCTGAGGAGACGGAACCAAGTGGATTTGATTTGTGCAGGACAGCAGCGCGGCTATGTGATGCTGATCAGCGTCAACAAGGAGTTACACTCGCATGACTCATATATTAATTTGTGAAGCGCTAGTTTGCAGCCAGCTGCTCGTGAGCACCGGTATGAGGGTACCGGTGGAGTACAACTTCAACTTGCCCTAACAGACTTGAAACAGGGGTACCGCTCAGCGTATGTTCTCCCAGAGTAGTCCTCACGTCTTGGCACAAGCATCGGTGTCCAGCAAGGTGGACTCTGCTCGCGGCGTGTGGAACTTGCCCACCGGTGCTTGTGCTTGCGCAGCTGCTCATACTATCGTGTTGCAAACCAGGTTCATCCATGCCCTTGAAGTTCACAAAAAGCAGCGCAGCGCAAGCTGCTTTGCATTAGCAACCCAAAGCTGCAGATGGAGATGGACGCTGTTTCCCAAGAAAGCACGCCTGCACTCGCCGTAAGCCAGGTATGCCATGCGACCGCACCCTTCAGGTTTCTGTGGTTTGCATGTGATCTGCTGGCCCTGCCTTGCTTTGCCGCAAGCTCATCGCAATAGCCAGTTTTGCAGACTGCCAGTGGGAGTCACGACCTTGTTGTGCTATTATAGCTGCATGACAGACTATCACAGGAGAACTGCTGCTGGTTCCTTCGCAGATGCCCGCCCTGGAGGCTCTTATGATAGCGGTTCAGCATCCTGCTCTTGTAGCAGATGTGCAGATGGTGTGCAGCATATTGCAGACATGCAAGACTTTGAGAGCAGTCCTGCAGCGGTCAGCCGGGCAGCTCACAATTGTAATCAACAATTTGGAGGAACCTCGTGTGCATATGCCCTCCAGACTTGCGACATGGCTGCCAAAGCATGCTGGTCTCGTGCACGGTATCAGGCTGTGGGCGTGTATTAATAGTCCAGTTGCTGAGCACAGCACAACAGACAACATGATGGCAGCTTGGTTGTCAGCTGCAAGGCCAGCACTACGCCTAAAGTCCTTCCTGGCTAGTTATATTGTTAGTGCAGAGGTCCTGCAGGCCTTGCCAGCAGTTTCCCTAACACAACTGATCATTGAAGGCAGTTTGTACTGCCCAGCATCGGAAGCGGACCCAAACAGCAGCGCAACCCTGCAGGCTTTGGAACAGCTTACTGGCCTTAAGGACCTATCCTTGAAGTGCCACAACCATCAGGTGGGGTCTGTGCTCTTGAGACTGCACTTCCAACCAATACAAGTTTGCTGTGAGGCTGAAGAATCAGTGGATACTTTACCGTCTAAGCGTTGCATGTGACTTGTCAGTTTGTTGACCAGAGGGTGCAAAGTGGCCACATTGGAGGTCTAGCCTTCTCATATTGTCTATCTTCTGTGCCCGGCTTCCAAAGAGCCTCTTGCTGGCAGCAATGTGCCGTTGCATCAAATCAGCACGTTGGTACTGTGTATGGCACCAACCCGGCAGGATAGCAGCTCAGATACATGTGCCACATGCCATACAACCATTGGCCAGCAGTCAGGTGGAGCTTCAATTGTTATCAATATATGCCGCTTCTTGTCTTGCATTGTCATCTTCGCAGGAGCCGCTGTCAAGCACCATGTTGGCAGTTGTCAACAGGCTCAGCTGCTTGACACGGCTACACCTGTCATGGATTTCAACAGATTGCACTTTTGAGGTGTTGCCACAACGGCTGGAGCACTTGAGCCTAAATGCTCACTACGGAACCAAGCCATTGATGCTGCAGCATCTAACAGGTGTGTGGGTGGGTGGGTTTGGGGGGAGGCTTGCATGTTGGACGAAGGCAGCATGTGGATGTCTAGACAATCTGCCCTTTGGAAAACGGGCATTCTTCTGGTAGGCCGTAGTTCTTACATGTGCTTGCCAAGCAACCGCAACAGTATCAGCGGTGAGTTCTGTGTGCCGCTTGAAAGTGCGTTGGAGTGCTTTCCTATCACTTATTGTGGATCAGTAGACTATAGCATCAGCCAGCAAACACAAACCTGGCCGCCGAATGCAACCCTGAACTGGAATTCTAATGGCACGTCTTACAATTCGGTGCTCCTGCACCTTGCTTTATTGCTCTGTCAACATGCTTACTGATGAATGACATCGCTGTCCCATAGGCTTGAAGCACATGGCACTTCGGATGCGCGGCACACCAGCTGATGGCTCAGGCTTGCCCAACACCCTTACATGCCTTGACCTTTCTGTTGATGATGATGCCGGCAAACATGTGCTAGAACGGGTGGGCTTACAGATGTTGACGCGCCTTCAGACCCTCAAGGTTTGTCCCGGTCTGGGGTTGATGCCGTTGGTGGGGAACACCACACTATTCACAATCGTGGGTGGATCGCCCGGCAAACAGTCCATGTTGTGAACCTCCTTCACGTCAAGCGTGCTGTCCTATGGCATGCACAAAGCTATCACATTGTTGCCACTCCTCCTCCTTTGAAAAACCGCAATTCACCGGTATGTGTGATACAATGTGCTTGACTTGCGTAATGTTGAAGCAGCATTGCGTGTCATCCTGGGCTGCTCTTCCTGGTGATTTTGTGAGCCATGCATGTATGTAGATTACACAAGACTCAGGTCAGAGTGCTATGATACAGTATGTGGTGCTTTAGTGCTTCGAACCGACCCAAACACATGTGTTGTTTGCTGTAGGCATTCAACTTGCCTGATGACCATCAAGGCCTCAAGGGACTCACATGCCTCACCAGCCTGACCCAGCTGCAACTGCATTACTGGAAACCAGACAGAGCAATTGGAGCAGCCCCAGGCTGGAAGCATCTCAGCACCTTGCACAGCTTGCGTTTGTATCTGGGAGGGGAGAATCTCAGTGATCAAGAGGCGTGTGTGCTGCTGACTGGTGTGCGGAGCGCCACCAACCTCACCGAGCTGGAGATTGCCGTCAACGGTTTAGGCAAAGGTGGTTTGTTCAAAGATGATGTGATGCTGTGTCAGTACCTCACAGGTGTGTGAGCCAGGCAATATTTACCTTTTTGCCAGCTGGGCATGGTTGACTCATTTTGTGGGTTTGCTGAAACTAGCCTATGCAAGGGCAACATTATCTCATCACTCAATATGCTATACTTTGGGTTGTTGGTACGGCCATGACGGTAATGGACTTTGTGCTAGCAGGCAACATAGTGATCGAGTCTTGCATGTTGCTTGCTATTCTTGCATTTCAACACAGAACAATATCTTGCGCGTTTGAAATCATGTTGTAGTTATTCAACTGCACTACTTGCTACACTTGACTCGATAACAGTCCATTGCTCATACAGTGGGAGCATGCACACATGGATTAGTTGATGTTTGAATCAATCTCAGTCCATTCCAATTCGCTCTAGTCCCTCCTAAGCGTCACCGTCTTCAATCAAAACTGCCACTGTGTGTTGTCCTTTTCCTGCTAGACCTGAGGCAACTGAAGCAACTCACATTGGAAGACTGTGGCGGCCTTTCAGCTGAAGAGGCTGTTCTACCTATCACAACTCTCACTGGTCTGAACAGGCTATACATTGGTGGAGCAAGTGGCTTGAATGATGGTGCTGCCACTGCAATCGCTTGCCGACTACAACAGCTACAAAATCTTATGATCTGGCATTGTGGGCTTACCAGCGCTGCTAGCTTTCCTGCTATTGGTAGGCTGAAGCAGCTCACATACCTCGCACTCGCGGGCGACACCAAAGCTGGGATACAAGACCAGGATATCATGTTGTTGACAACTTTGACGGGCCTGAAAGAACTCATAGTTAAGCAGATGTTCAGTGCCGATGCCATCGATGGCTTTTGGGCTGCTGTTGGATCACACCCCATGGACTGATCACTCAATATTGCTGGCTCTAATGATGTAAGCTAGGGGTTGTGAAAGCTAGGAAGACACCAGCAGTTCTCTGAATGTGAATGATATGGTTTGCTTGTGGTTGGTTGTGTACCTCTCGTGTGTATCTTTCTGTGGGTATCCACAAGCTATCTAATATGCCATTTTGGTATGTGTTGCACATGTGGGTGAGAAGTGAGACGCAAAACGTTGTTTTGTATGCTGCAGCGGAAATGTTACAATTGGCATCAAAACACTCGGCATCCCGTCCTGCACTGGTATCTTGTTTTAGATCAAGTCTCGTCAAATGAGGGTCAGCGTTTCAAAAAGGGGACGGGGGCAAAACCTGGAAGACGGTTATCGCTATTTCAGAGGCTCCGAGTAGTTGAAGCTTTTAGTCCATACTTACGATGTTTGCCACCATGCTATGGTGTTGAATCACTCTCGGGTGTGGAACTGTTGTGTTTGCCGTCGCATGTATTCAGCTGGGGTTCCAACAGCCTGATGTTGCATCATGTTTCGGAAAGGCCCAGCAACTCTCAAGAGCGTGTGATTGCTAGTGTGTGTCCCGTGTCTCACTGCAAATGAGACACTTGCACATACCTTGTTTGATTGCCGAAAAGTGCAGAGCGCAAGTTTAAGCATGTATGATGGTACTCCTGTTCTTCTTGAATGTGGTCAAAGCGAGTGCATGCCATGCTACTGGTATTATGGGTATTGATAGCGTGTTATCGGTTTGTCTCAGACGATTATGGGTGTTCAGCGATCATTGGGGTTCAGCTGTGCAGTTGAGATGTGTGCTTCCTTTAATCACCCAGTATCTAATGGATGTGCATGATATTTTTGCGCCTTCGATGCGAGTATGGCAGTGATACAATCACTGCACTGGGTGTTGTGGATTTTGCCGATGAAATGCCCCAGGGCACGGGGCCGATGGCGTACAGCCTTGGCTGGCGTTTATCTTACACATATCAATCATCCAATGTATTCATACCCAGCAAAGCAGTTTATACGGGGTGGGCATGCTTGCGGGTGGGGGGGGGGGGGGCACTCTTGGTTGTGCACACGTGTTACAGTGGTGTCACTGTCAGGTTGGGCCTTGGGGCCAGCTTGCTCATACCAGGCCACCAAGGTTCCCAGAGGCCTTGCGGCCGGAAAGGGTAATCCTTCTTCTTCTTAAGTTCCTGTTTTGGCGCTTTGCGGCACCCGACCTTTTCCACCCGTAGCCTGTTTGTCTAGTGGGTGCAAACCCACCCGCGGGCGTGCATTTTTGGCTGATTTTTGTTTCCTGGTGACTGCCACCTGAAGATGTGAAAGTTATTGAGCCATGCAACAAGTTGGATGGAAGATGTGGCGTTTTCACTTTTACATCCGTCTATATATATGGCTATCGCAGTTTCAAGAGTAGTTCGAGCCTGAGATGACCGGGGTCGTTCTCTTACCTTCGGATTGTGCCGACTATGCAACTTATGGCCATGGCGGTGCGTGGTTGACCGTGTCAAGCTTTGCCTTGATAGATGCCAAGCAGCGCGCACTCAGGAGTGTCAAACGGCGCTTATTCGTAACACTATTAGTCCAACCCTCACCCGACATACTGTTGCTTCAACTGATGTTGCTTGGCACAACCCGCTGGTCGGCGTGGTTGGGGCGCCACCCCACGGCCCCGGACGGTGACCCTGTGTTTCACTTCACTTCAGGTAAACTGGTGGTGCAGTTGATGGCTGTGATGTGTCAGCGTCAGAGCCTGTCAGAGCTTGGTCATGAGCAGCCCAAGACTCCTTTGGGTGGCGACCCCCATGCATGAAACCGCAGCTTTTGTCAACGCATCTTACTTGTTGCATGGCTCAACAACTTTCACAACCCGATCCCAACAATGATGTGCTGATGAGCACATACGCATGTCACAAATGACCGGCCAAACTAAACACAGGTCTACTGCGCTGATAGGGTCTACTAGCGACCAAGTGCTTTGCAGCACAAAGGTGTCAATAATGCTACTGAGATCTGCAAATGGCCAATCATTGACAACCATTCACGGCGGCCGCTATCGCCGCACACTCAGAACAGCTAAACTTCACACTCAAAACAGTCATCATGTTTGCATTGGCTCACTCTCTTTTACGGTCATGCTGTATCGATGTATGAAATTTGGCACATGCTTGCGTCAAAGAAACTGATGTTGGTCTAGGGGGCCGCCAGCGGCTGTTGAGCCATATACACCCCCCATGTAAACCCCATTCATGTACTGCAGCTATTGCCGCATCTGACATGATGCATGGCTCAGTCACATTCACATGAGGAAGCCTTATGCCGGCTGGTCATTAGCTACCAGGCACCAAGCCCAACACGGCTTGCAACTCCGGATCTAGCTGTACTA
>NSMO01005027.1:0-12609 GCA_002588565.1 Coelastrella sp. UTEX B 3026 | reverse complement strand
ACACACACACACACACACACACACACACACACACACACACACACACACACACACACACACACACACACACACACACAGTGCGACATGATCGTGCAGATGATTTGGACATATGTGCGCAGCAAGTCAGATACAGGTTCGCGGGTAAGCAGCAGTTGTCACGAAGCCCAGAGCTCATGCTGGCCGATCCGAGCAGATGGATTGCATTGAGGACACCACACAACGTTGCTAGCATGAAGTGTAGGGCTTGATGAGCCATTGCAGCTGGAGCTGTGGTCTGTCGGAACGGGGTCCCGACATCCCCTGATCTGGCATGTGCTGCATGCAACAGCTTCTACGGCGCAACAGGCGCTATATTGATTATTGGCACTGAAATATGCGGTGTGCTAGTGCTATGAGCTGCACTGTAGCCTGCTGCAGGCGTTTGTTTGCAATCCATCACCGCGTGCGACCGACTCTAAACGTCCCTGATCGCGCTGAGGCGCTGCACACTCTGGCGAATTCGTCTCGAGATGCTTACCAGATTATTTTTGTTCTGTACAAAGCCTCTGTTTGTCGCTAGACGCGTTGCTATGCTTTGAAGACTTCGTGTACAACAAGCAGCGAGCAGTTCTGATGTGCATTGGCACGTAATCAGGCGAGCCTTTGACCTGCAGGCGTGGTATGGGGCGTGTCGGGTGCTTATACCGGTTTTGGCAACTCGATCGACGGTACCGCAGCCACCCCTCGCACTTCTGCAAACACTCAATAGTCAGGAGGTGGCTGTGCAGCTGTTGCATACTGCTGGCATTGTACTGACAATGTATGTGTAAGCAGGCAGCTACCAGGCAGGTCATGCTCAGAGTGCCGACAGCAGACTATCAGGTCGTCCAAATTCAGACGGTCAGGCTTGAAAACCGTTCTGTGCAGCTTGTGCCAAAGCTCGGCCAATCACTAAGGGTAAGACAACTTGAATTAGGCTGACCGTCTGCTCAACTGCTTCATAGTTGTTGCAACTCGGCAATAGTCCATCAGCTGAAACTCCTGCAAGCCAGTTCAAACACATCTGAAACAAGGAATCACACACATGTTCAGACTGACTTCGGTGTCGACACCCCAACCGGGCTGCATATGGCGCCAACTTTGCTCGGACATGCGCAACCGGCTTGGCAGCAGTTGCAGCAGTGTCCTTCGGAGCAAATCATTGCGTAGTGTATACAGGCTTGCAGGTACAGCATACATTGACATTGCCAACCTGCGACGATGAAGTTTCTAGCGCTTGGCAAACTACCAAGCACCACCCTGTAACCAGTGGTTGTACCGTCAATTGCGCAATTGCATGCAGTCAGCAGGTGCTGCAATTGGTGCAGTTTTGTGGCTGTAGGAAGTACTGCAAAATTTGCCACAGCAGCAGTCTGCCAGATCGGATGTACTGTAGAGCTTTATCATGCAGCCCAAGACTCTTTCGGGTGGCGTACCCCATGCATGGCACGACAGCTCTTGCCAGCACATCTATCCTGTTTGCATTGGCTCATTCTCTTTTACTGTGGTATACTCAGTTCTTGAAGCCTGCAGGAACAGCAGTAACCGTGACCCTCACGTGACAGGTGCAGCAGCCTTGATTTACAGACCCAGACATGATTAAAACCGCCAATATGCTATCGGGATAACACCATCCCGGTGCTAGCAACACGCAACGCTGGTGTGGTCAGTGACCAGCTGGTCACAGCATGGGCTGACTCGCCGCAGCCGTTGCTTCGAACAAAGATGCCGAGGTTCCGGTTATGAAGTTCGTACTAAGGACTGTGAATGAAGGAGGGAAGGTCGGCAGCGCAGCATTGGCACATACATTGTCAGCGATGCGGCCGCGGGAACGGTTACCGCCAGCGCTCCGGGAGCGGAGCTAGCTCCGGGAGGGACAACAAGAAGAAGCTCATTGCCCGGAAGACAAGCGCACGATCAACGCAGGCGCTATAGGGCGAGCACACAGCGATTCGCTTCTTCAAGAAGATACGTGGAAGATAGGTGTCAGGTTATCACACTTCCGAGGTTTGGCCTCGAGCTTCACGAAGCAAACAACCACCTATAGGTAGCTACTTGTCATGTTGATTTGTCTTGGAACGCAGCGCAACGCACCCTGGACCCCGCTTCGTTAGAGCAGACACCTCAAGAGAGCATGCAGAGCAGCTAACGCACAACCAAAACAGCTGTACGGTCACAACCGCATCAACAATGTCCCCTCTCGAAGAAGTAATAGGATTGCGTGACTTGCGGCAGTGCATTCTGGTGCATATGGACAGCCCTGATGATCTGAGGTGTCTAGGCATGGCCTCGCACAGCACGTCAGCAGCCTGCCTTGCCTACCTAAGCGGCAACAAGCAGGCAGGGGAGCAGTTGCTAGACACAGCAGTGTGCAGCTGCGTAGACGCGTTTCAGCGATGCACAGAAGAAAGCCATTGTGCGGAGCGGCGGTTGGAGCACTTTGTGGATTCAGTCAGGTGGTTACAAGGCGTCTGCGACAGAGGACTCGTCCTGCGAGCACAGCATGTTGCAGCACTCGGGCCAGTTCTGTTATGGTACTCACGTTTTGGGGACTTCCAGCCAAACAATGACTTTGATGAAGCCCTTTTGGACTGGTGCGAAACAAGCAGCAGGCCACATCGGAACATTGACCCATGGTCAGACATGTGGGTTAGCACAACAGCCATCTTTTCATTCTGGCCCATATTGCCTACAGTACCCCGGTACGTACTGCTTAGGTCGTCCCAGGTTGGTGACAAAGAGAACATGTTTGAAGTGCTGAAGAGACTGCATGCAGAGTGCGGACATGATGGTGTCCTGCAGGCTTTGTCAGGTGCGTAAAAAACCAACCTTTCCCAAGGACTTGGCCAGCGTGCTGTAATTTCTGCATGCTGGAGCCAGAATGTCTAGCTCACATCATTATCATGCAATGATCACTTTACCTTAGCAGCACTTATGCATGTGCACTGCGCCCTAGGGCCAAGCCTGCATATGCATGAAACCAGGCTTCTAGGCTTTTGACAGCATCAGCCGGTTGTCACAGCTTTCTACTGCCTCAGCATGCGATCTGAAGATGTGGTTACATGTTCCAGAGCTGTATGTGCTGCTACTCATGACTTACGGTCATGGCATGACATTCATGTGGGATGTGTTACTGCTCTCAGGGCGTTCTGCTCTCAGAAGGGATCTACATGCACAACAAAATCAGCAGCAGCGGTCGCAGCAGCGCCAGCAGTTGCAGAGCATGTCAAAGCGGAAAGGCTTGCGGCAGTGTCCCCGTAAGCCTTTGCATCACAAGCAATAGCAGTTATCTCAGTGGTGTTTGCGATGGCTCCTGCCAGTCATGGAATACATTCATTGTGAGACTGGTTCTGAGTGCAGTAGCTGTTAAGGATATTTGTGCAATAGCTACCAAGGATACATCAACGGGCCCAGCAGGGGGGGGGCCAGCGCCGCCCACATAGAGAGCACTAGTAGCACAGTAGCACGCATTTGGCTTCAACATCTCACATGGCACTGTCCAGCAGCTAGGTGTGGCATGTGGGCAGATTGTGCCTGCCTATTGACACCTTCCGAGAGAGCCTTGCTGTGAAGAACTGGCAACTGGCATGACCCCAGTGAATGGGGAAAATGTGTAGTTTCGTGGCATGAGTCACTGTCGCGGAGTATGTTTTGTGTACTACACAGCAGTAGTTGCAGCCGTGTTCTATGGAGCATATCATTGCGTAGTGCATACAGGCTTGCAGGCACAGCATAAACTGACATTGCCAACCGTTGGTACCGTCACAGTACAACAGTGTGACGGTGAAGTGTCTGGTGCTTGGCTAGTTACCGTGATCTGCCGTTGATGACCGTTGTAACAGCCTGGAAGGCTTCCAGAGCTCTCTGCTACAGCCTGTATAAAAGTTATGCCAGGTTGGCAATAGATTTGGACTTCCGATGGGATAGTATTTGGACTTCTGAACTGGACCTCCGGAGATGATAGTAGATCTATCTAGATGCTTTTAAGCATCTGCAGTACTTTGCCGTGTCGCTCAACAGCTAATGGTGTGTGCGAGCGGTTAGTGCAGATTATCAAACTTTAACAGGCTGTCTTGACGGCCGCCGGCTCATGTCAATGCACATCCGCAGCCCTGGGTTCATAGTTTTCCTGTGATTCGCATGCAGTATGGACCAGATTGCATCTATCACTTGGCATGTCTCCACAGGAGATGGTTCTGGTCGTCAGCCGGTGTCTCGCAACCCTGGACGGTCCAGCTGAAGGGATCTATTGTGCAGTGCCAGCTGTAGTCTGCTGATCTTTTCATGGTTGCATATGCATTGAGGTTGTTCTAATTCAGCACTGTGGTAGGTCAGCATTGAGCAGCACAGCAGCCAGCAGGACGCGCATACACGTCTGTAAGTGAGTTGCGGCAGCTGCAGCTCGGAAGGGTGTGCGCCATTGTCATACATCATGCATTGTTACAGATACCAGGGCATTGCACAGCTATGACAGGCATTGTTGCATGCTCACAGCAAGCGCCGTTATGCAGCTTAGCAGTTGGTGTGCGTTCGGTTGATTGAGATGGTATGAAGTTTGATCATTCAAAACCCAAGGCATGATGCCATCGGCCCTGATCAACTTGGTTTCTGTGATTCCCTACTCACTCAGCAATGACAATCGATCCGTAAACGCCATCTTCTAAACAGGCGCAGACTAGACATGTGTACAAAGCGACAACACCTGCCAACTGGAAAACAGCAGGAAATGCCTATAACTAGCAACAACAGCAAAGCTGGGTACACCATACATAACAGCAGCGGACACACACAACACAACATATAACAACAGATGAACCAGGTGAACCAACAGTCTGACATGATCTGATGTGCATTCATTGGCATGAACACCTGGCCTGCTATTAGCGGCACCAGTGCTGTGAAAACGTTCAATTCTCAAAGTAACAGGGTTTAAGTGGCAGCACTAACCTAAACCCCATTATGTGACGTCAGCAGGTGCATCGCACACCAGGGACTCCACCCTTGAAATTTTGTGGCAATCGGACCCCTGATGACAAAGTTATGCCATTTTTACTGCTTTTGGCTACTTAGAAATTTTGTGCGGCTGGCGGATAAAGGGTTAATACAACCTGCCAAGGCCGCCGCCACCCTCACGCCTCCTGCCACCCCCAAGTCCTGGAAACCCTAAACCACCTTGACCACCTAAGCCCTGATTACCACTACTCCCTGGCAAAACCCCACCCCGACCCTGCGCCCCAGAGAACAACGCACCACCAGACCCTAACCCGACGCCCCCAGGACTAGGGTTCTCCCCTAAACCCAGGCCCAAACCACCAGGTGCCGGAAAAGTGGGGTTTATGACGCCACCACTATACCCTAAGCCCCCATAACCAGCATTCCCACTGAACCCAAGACCACCAAACCCGCCCAGGTTCGGAAACCTGTCATAATCTCCACCGATGACGTTGGGCGGCATCAGAGGGTTTTGCGGTCTGAATGGCCCCCAGGGCATAGGGCTGGGATACGGGGCCCTGTGTGGCAACAAAACCCCGCGAGCTCGCCGTCGCTCATCCTCTAAAACCCTCGCACGTTGGATCCAAGCAGCGCCATAGGCCCATTTCCACCCATGACGGTTTGCATCCTGCCGAATGCGGTTCAACGTGTGATAGAGGGCAAAGCTGTAAGGACCTCTGGCGTTTGTGGTAGATCTACTGCTGCTGCTACTGCTGCCAGTGCTGCTGCCAAGGGTTGTTGGGTTGGCAGGGAACTCTCTGTCAAAGAGTGGTTTCCAAAGTGCATCTGTTGCAGCTCGGTGCCTCAAGGGGGTGGATGAGCAGCACAGTGCAGCAAGGTCTTTGGCCTGTGACAGCAAACAATGCATACACCTGGTTGCAGTTGAGTGTCAGAAGTCAAACCTGATAGCAGAGGCCAGACTGATACTGACATTCCTCTAACAGCACCAGCACAGACAGACTCAGACAGAAAGGACGGGGACTCAAACAGGCACATTCAGCGCGTGCTTTTACCCAAAACATAACCATTTTGACAGCTGGACCTATTTAACACAAATATGTTCTTGCGCTGGTGCTGTAGCACTGGTGCGAATGATATACGAAAGTTGTACCATATCACTGTTAGGTGGTCTGGAATGGCGCCCAGACACAGACCAACAGACGTATCCCTAGCAGCATCAGCAGAGGCCAAACTGATACTGACATACCTCTAACAGCACCAGCACAGACAGACCTAGACAAAAGACAAGAATCGGTACCTCAAACAGGCAGTATCAGCGCACAGTTGTACCCCAGACAGAATGAAAGCCGAATCTGAGGTGAAATCTTTTTCTGCGCTGGTGTTGTGCGGTAGCGCAAAAGCCATGTGAATGTCGTGCTGGGTATTACTGTATTTGCTAGGTTGCCTGGAGCAGAGCCCAGACACATACCGACCGACGTACCCCTAGCAGCACCAGCACCGCTTCTTGCAGTTCATAGGGTAAGCTGTTGAGGCCCAGAGGTGCCGGCAACCCAGCAGCAGCACATGCTGCCACCAGCAGCGGCAAACACAGCTTGTCCTTCAGCATAACCCACAGCTTGGGGAGGTCACCGTAGCTAGTGATCAAGCTGCCTGGTTCCACTGCTGCTGTTGTTGCTGCTGCTGCTGGGCCCTCTAAGACTGTCGAAGGTGCAACAGCAGTCTTTGGTACGTTGAGAGTGACTGCAAGCTTTGCGCTGTTACCACTGGTATCACTGCTGCTGCTGGCTGCTGCTGTGATGCTGCCGGCCATGACTAGGTAGTTTCCAACATCCATAGCTTTCAGCTGGATGGTCACGCTGCTGCTGCTGCTGCTGCCGCCATGGGTGGGTTGTTCTCCGCCACTGCTGCTGCCGCCATTGTCAGGCTGTTCACCACCACTGCTGCTGCCGCTGCCAGATGGGGCTGCCAGATCAGGCAACGCATACGCCAGGCTGTACACTCCTCCGGTACCTGACAGATCTGGCAGTAGCGCTGCTGTCACAGACTGCTGCTGCTGCTGCTGCAGAAGCTGCATACCTGACTCCAGCATAGCCGCATGTATGGTCAGTAGCAGCAGCTGAGTCTGGCTGAGGGTCTGCTGCTGCTGCTGTTCGTGATCTAGCAACCGTTGCAGGTGATCTGGAGTCCAAGGTTTCGCAGGAGGCGGATGATCCAGGTCTACCGCAGCTGCTGCTGCTGCATCATTCGTATCGGCGTCTGCAGGCTTCTCCGCCATATCACTACCACCTGGCTGCTGCTGCTGCTGCTGCTGTTGCTGCTGTGGTGTTTGGCTGTCAACATCCATGCTTGATGGCCCCGGTTCTCCTGCTGCAGCTTTTGCTGCTGCCGTCTCAGTTGCTGTGCTTGCTGTTGCATTTTCTGCTGGGTACAGCTGCTGCCTGGCCTGGGCCCTGGCCAATGCTGCTGCAACAGCAGCCTGAGCAGCAGTCCTTGGTACATTTGCATTGGTGTTTGCTGTGCCGCTGTTGCTGGCGTTTGCATTGTCTGTGTGACTGCTGTCAGAAGGTACACTAGCTACTCGATTGGCTGCAGTTGCTGCTGCGGCGCTGCTGCTGCTGTTTGATTGTACCAGGTTGGGGCCCAGGACCCAGAGCAGATCGCCGCTGCAGACCCCAAGGCTTTTTAGTGTATCGCCGTCCGCGCCAAAGAGGGGAGTCTGCGCAGATTAGACATAGACCATCAGATTGCATCCAAGTCAATTCCAGCGCCGTTGGGTACAGCAGGGTGGTTACTTCACTTCTGGGACAAGAGTAAGTCCAGATGCTGCTCAGAGGCTGCATTGCCGGCATAACGGTGATGCAAACCCCGTCCTAAAGTGCATGAGATGCTGTAACACATACACAAGGCAGTCACATGTGTCCATGCATTGATAACGACACGAGAAGAGTTTGAAGGGGGGTGCAGCATGTTGTAAATGTCACAAACACAAGCGCGACAGCCTTGGTGCCGCACACCGCGTTCTACATCACCCCACCTTTTTGTTAAGGGACAGTATGATGTCAGCGGCGTTCGACCCGTGCTGCAGTGGGAGAGTTCCGAAACATCGCTCTCGTGCTTCGCGTAACGAGGACTGGTCAGGCAGCTCAATGCGATGAACTACAGCAGGAGCTGCCACATGCTTTAGTTTCAACTTCATCGCGCCGATCTGCTCCTTCCACCCCCAAAGGTCACTCAACTGTTGACTGCTGTGTGCAATGCTTGAAGCAGACTATGAGCCCATACATACGTGACATAGCAGCATCCTTACAAAACAGCAACGCTACTTCACAGGGCAACCACTTGTGCCAGTCAGGCAACCGGGTGGATCCACTCGGTTCACTCGGTTGCTATGCCCTCAGGGCCTATTGTGGTCACTTCAAAAGACTGGAGGGCGATTGATGTTCAGCTGGAAAAGCAGCAGACCTCAGCCGCTCAATGGTTCAATTATACATGCCAGGCATGGTGTGCAGTGGCCTGGCTTACTCTGCTGGACATAATGCGCTCAGTCGCGTGCTGTACCCGCTCAATGTGTTACTTTCTGGCCACATGATGTAGCTTCGTGCATGTGGAAGCTTAGTTTTACATTTGAATTTCTAGCTAGCTGGTGCTTTCGGCGTGTGCCCTTCGCCTTGAACACTTGCTGCGCGTCCGGTTGCGCTGGCTGCAGGTGTCTCTGGCATCACAAGATCCATGCGGCCTGCTGTCAAACTCTACTAATCGTTTATTTGGGTTTTGCTGCATAACCACATGCCCTGAAAGCTCTTGCCTGGAGTTGGACTCCGCATGCGTGCAAACTGTACTGTTGTACACGGTTGTTCTCTGCAATGCAAACCACCCTTGATCTGAACCCTATAGCTGGTAATCGCCGCATGCACACCAGTCGAGGCGCTGGACGCCGGTGCCTTCACAGCTTGCAGGTCGGTAGCCTTGGACTGCACTTACTGTAGCCTGCTCGCTTCCGTGGCCGATGAACAATGCTGCACAGCAGCCACCAGCGAGTGTTACATACATGTGTGCTGTGTGTTTGCCGTTAAGCAGCAAACGCCTGCACAAGACTGCGCTCTCAAGGCCATCACCATGCCTACTGCTGTCTGCTGCACCAGACACTAATCAGCGGTTTCTGGCATGTTTATGACCTCAACCCTGCCGCTATCAGCTTAAGCACCAGGTTTGTATATTCGTACGTGCAGGTAGCAGCCAACCATTTGTCGCAGCAACTGAAACAGGTCCAGCCACTAGTAAACACATCAGCCAGCCGCAGACCGTCCCATTCCCCTCCTGCAACAGCATCAGACTCTAGCGATCAGCAACAGCCACAGACACCATCTAATGAAGCTGCTGGCTCTGCCCTAGAGCACCAGCAAACTTCAAAACATGCGGGGCACGCAGAACAGCAACAGCAAGCACTTCCTGGGCAGCTCGAGTCGCGCCCCTTGCAGGCGGCAGCTGCAGGAACTCTGTCACAGGTGCAGCCCATGCAAGCTCTGAGGCCGCGGCCCAGACCTCGGCCACCTGTTCCTGCAGCAATACGCACGCCCTATGGGCCCCTTGCAGGAACACCTGCGGCGCAGCAGGTTAGTGGGCATGGTGCAGGACGGCCCTCGCCTCACCAGCCTACTGCAGGAACAGCTGTACAGCAGGTTAGCGGCTTGACCCCGGGACAGGCCCGACAGGTGGTCGCTGCAGCTGCTGCATCCCAAGAACCCATGCAGCAAACACCACCAGCCGACTTTACGGCAGACAACAGCACAGCTGGTAGCAACCCTGGCATGCGCGACAGCAGTAATGGCAGCAATAACAGCAGCAACAGCAGCGACTTGGGCAGACTCCCTGTCGCAAACGCAAACAGTCGACCCAGACCCAGGCCCAGACGTCCAGTAGACACCTCTGTTACATCAACAGCCTATGCAGCAAATGCTGTCAGCCAGAGCAGCCTTAGTGCACCATCACAATTCGCACCCACAAGCATGCAGCAGCCAAACCTCAGCAGCACCAGCAACAGCAATGGCAGGTACCGGGGTAGCTATATGCAGCAAGTTATGTCGCCAGAGCATCACGAAAAGTTGCTGAAGGAGGGCCTGACCGCTCTGCCAGACTGGCATGTGTGGGGTGACCAGCAGCTACTGCAGGACTGGAGTGCAGCAGTACAGCAGCTGCCTGCAGCAGTAGAGCGGTTGAAAGCTGTCAGCACAAGCGGACCTTTGAAGCTCGTCTGCTTTGATTTGGAGACATGTGGTCCCAGTAAGTTCTTAGTTGGAGATGTGTAGTTAGCAGTAAGTCAGCTGACATGGTTGAATTACAGATGTGGCTGTGCAGCCTATGCTGTGCTGATGCATGCTATCAGCCTCCTGGTCCTTACTGCCTGTGCTTCCTAGTTGCTTATGCACTGCCCAGGATGCTGTGCGCCACGTTGCTTTGCGAGTTGCTGCTGTATAACTCACTGCTCTGGCATATATCATCCGCAAAGTGGGAGGGGCAGGCTCTGTCTGTGATCACAGCCTCAGTCGGGTAACTGTCATCACTCCAACATCTGAAATGGGATGTCAGATGTTACTTATGTTCTACCATCAATTCATAAGCAAAAGTCTGTGGTCTTGTTTTGTCTGGTTTCACATCGGTCTTCATTGCAGATCGTAAGGCCGCTGACATCACTGAAATCGGAGCCATCGCATCGAATCTTAATGGCAGCTCGTTTCAGCAGTTAGTTCGGCCAATCAGCTGTATAACTCCAGGAGCACAGCAAACCACAAACATCACGTGGAATACAGTCAAAGACCAACCTCTGCTGCCGCAGGTAACGCCTGAGTTGATAATATCTGGTAAAATTTTGAGTAGTATCAGCATGTGGGAAAGTAGAGCTATCCTTTGCTAGCTGCTTGATTGCATCAGCATATGGATATTGTTGGGGTAGCATATGGATGAGGTAACAGTGCTTGCACTTGCAGTGCTTGCATTCCCCTGTGCGCGTTGTAGCTCCAGGCATTACATCAACAAATGTTTGAGATTCAATCCCCTTTGCAGGTGGTTGATTGGCCGCCAAGCAGTGCAGCTGTAGTGCTGGAGCCCGTAGTACACAAGGCCAGGCAGTAGAGGGTTGATCAAAATGCATAAGCTGCCCGGTCTTGTCTTTCATCTGTTCCTGCAGGTGCTGCTGCAGTGGCTGGACTGGCTGACTGAGCAGTGCAGCAGCAGCCCCGGGGGCAGCAGCACATTGGTGCTAATGGGCCACAACATCACACAGTAAGTTGAAACTTGATTGTAAGACACAATGCATGAGTTGTCTTTTGGCTGCATATCTGCTGCTCTTTTCGCAAGAGTTTCTTTTGTTGCTGTTCTCAAATGCGTGGCTCCAGTCTTTGAAAAAAGGCAGTTGCAGTTGCTGCAGTTTGTAGGAACTAGTCACAGGCATCAAGGCCTGAAATGTGAAGTGCGCTTTTGGTGCTGACTTTAATTAATGACACATGTTGCTTGCATAAACCCCAATAGTGCAGTAGCTCTTGCAAGTGCACAGGCTGCGTTAGTGCTGTGCATTGCAGCCAGGACAGCTTTGTGTTTACGCAGACGTTGTCTGCACATGTTAATTCCAGCAAAGTAATGCATACTCTGCTCCGTATATGCATTCAAGTGGCATGTTTCTTTATGTGACTTGACAACCAGTCGCATCACCATTGGCAGCATGCACAATCGTCACAAGCTACATCAGGGAATGTTCTCGCCCACTGAGGGGCGTCCGTCTGCGTCTGTGTTTTGGTTGCAGGTTTGACTTGGACATTCTGCAAGCGTGGGCTAAAACATTCAGGCTCCGGGACCTTCTGTCACTTCTTGGCAACGGCAACGGCAGCAACAGCAGTAATAGTGAGGGCACTCAATTTGCCATTATCGACACCCACAAACTGGCTCGTGAACAATTGAGCTCAAATTCAGAGTTTAAACAACTCATGGAGGCTAAAGGGAGTGCAAAACAAGATGGAAGTCCATCAATCGCTTTGCAGTCGCTGCGGCAGGCTTTTGAAGTGCCCCAGAATCAGGCACATAGGTGCGTGTCACTCATGCATGTTTATTGAGCTAGGTATCAGCGTGTATCGTGTGTGCAAGGGCTTCATGCCCGGGCACCTACAAGAGAGTCCGGGTTGGTGGCGGAAATCAGTCATTGCCAGATCATACAATAGAGCCATGATCGGAAGGATTGATTCAAAGTCCTGAATGTCGATTCATCATGTACAACCTCCGCTTTGATGAGCCTGCTCAGATGTGATGTTAGCGGGTGCCAAAGTAGCTTGCCAGCCAGCCCGTTGTGTTCAACATGGCAGTCAGCATAGTACAGGCTTGCTGGCTTGCAAGGCAGCTCTCTCATGCAACAAAGTGATGAATCGGTTTGCCCATATGCAGGGCATTGGAAGACGTGACTACGAACTTCCCAGTGTTTGTGAAGCTCGCGCAGTTTGCCACAAGCAGCAGTAGCAATGATCCTAAACAGTTAGCAGAACTTGTACTCCAGCAGAATCAGCAAAGTGAAGCAGCAGCAGCGGAGCAAAAGCAGCAGCAAAAGCAGCAGCGGCAAGCTTTCAGGGAGCGGGAGCAACAGCAGCAGCGGCGGCG
>NSMO01005020.1:479-12348 GCA_002588565.1 Coelastrella sp. UTEX B 3026 | reverse complement strand
AGCTCGGCAACATTGCCAACAGGAACTTCAAGCCTTACAGATCCAGGTGCGTGAATGGATACCGTAACTGGATACCGGCGATCTGCCTATCATAGTAGTAGTTCCCTGTGCTGGTTACCTTCCCCTGCACAGCACTGCCTTTCACCCTTGCCACAACAGCAGTACAATCGGTGTCTTTGGCCTGCCTTTGGGTCAGTTGCTTTCGTACAATACCCGTATCCAGCATCATTCTAACGCATGTGGTTTGGTTTGCTGGACCCAATCAGCATGCAGTACCCTGTGACCAAAGTACATGGCCTTAGGGCTATTCCACACATGGAATTTGCAATTGCAACTCTTCACAACTGCATGCTGTCACAGGGTGCAGTGTCAGCCATGGCGTCAGCAAGAAGGTGATGTTCAATGATGCTCTTGCAGGTGCCATTAACGCTGCTCCGCAGCAGAAGTCAAGCAAATTGCTATTCAAGGATGCTGTGCTTGTACAAGAGGCTTCGTACTCTGACGAGGCTGACAATGCCTCTGACGACGGCAGCTTGTTTGGAAGTTTACTGAGGTGAGCAACCTGGTGTTTTTGTGCTGAAATGATGCTGGTATTGATGCTGTGTGCGACATGCATCTGCACCTGTGGTGGCTGCTCTGCTTAGCATGTGTACTGCCTGCACTGCGCGTTGACCGCTTGAGCCCATATGTATTAGCTGCAGTTGGGTTATCTGTTGGGTTATCTCTTGCCATCATTTTTAAGTGTCTCAGATCTGAGCTTGCTTTCCAGAGTATCCACAATGCGCTGTCTATCAATGTAGCAGCTCTGCTCAATGTGATAAGGCTTGTCACTGATTGACTCAGCCTCCACAAGGTGATGTGCACATCTTAACGTGCTGCTGACGTTGTGCTTATTGCTGCAGGGGAAAATACAGCAACGCTGGAAACAGCAGTGCTGCTGGTGGATCGAAGCGACAAACCACTGCAGCACCGGCTGCTGCAGGCTCTGGTGAAAAAGCTGGGACTGCTGAGCCATATTACAGGTAAGAGGTCTGTGCTACATGTCGCGGCGCGAGGTAGTGATGTTGTATGACGCGCCAAGACGATCTATAGTGTTTTTGATGTGTGGCATGGTGTGGTAATGTGGTTAATGGAGGGTAAGGATGGCATCTGCTGCAAAGCTTGACATCTGCCGTGACATTTTCGCCCTGTCACTGCTGCAGGCAAAAGTCCAAGGTTAGCTTCTTCCTGGAGGTCGATCCGGGCGAGAGTGGCCCAATCAGCAGTGCGATCGCCTCCGCCGGTCAACAAAGCACTGGGAAAGGCCGGGGAGTTACAGTGGAGGACAATTTTGAAGATCATGTGTCAGACGACGAAGATTTTAGTTACAAGCGTTGTCACACGATCGCGCTAGGGGAGCTGAAGTCTACAGAGTCCAGCAGCAGCGCACCAGGGCAACTCAACAGGCCGAATAGCATCAAATCCAGCATTACAGCAGCACTCACGAAGCTCGCAGTCAACCCCGACGGCGTGGCCCGGCGAGATGAGAGTGCGTCGCCAGGGACGGAGGCGGTGCGCTATAAGCAGAACCACGGGTATTTGCCATCATGCGGTGTGTCGGCTGTGGGCAGTAGTCTGTTGTCGGCAGCCGGGCGCGCCGGAGCTGAAGACGACGACGAGGAGATTCTGGAAGGTGGGTACGCAGATCTTCAGACCTGTTGCATTGTGCCCTGTACTAAAGTCACTTTGGTGACTGAGCCAATGCAAGAAGATAGATGCGCTGGTAGTGCTGATGTGTTATACGTAAGGGTCGCCAGCCGGGTGCGCTTCTGACTTCTGGCCAGCTGTGACGCTGTGCTGTAGTGATAACCAGCACAGCACGTGCATGCAAACACAATGCATTCTGTGGCGCAGTGTCTGGGCCACTACATGGTCATGGCTAGCTGGCATCACTGCTTTGCCCTTCAGCCTCGCAACATCAGGGGTTGCCAGCCAACCGAATGACTCCTCATTGCTCACCCAATGCCCTTATCCGGTGATTCTTGTACGTGTTGCACGCTCCTGACCTCATAACCCGTGTGTGTCCTGCACCTGCAGATGATGATTCCCTTCTGCCAGCCCTGCCTCCTGGTGCCATACCAAGCTTCACTGCAGCAGCAGCAACAAGCAACAGCAATGCAGGGGCCACCCACTATGGCTGCGCCAGCGCTATAGCCGCTGCTGCAGCTGACGCAGATCAGCAGCTAGCTGACCTGGCAGGTCGGGCTCCGTCACCACTGCAGGGTTCAGTAGTTGGCAAGCGTACAATCTCAGGAACTCGGAGTGGCAAGGTCATCAACATTCAAGCCAGCTGCAGTAGCCGTGTTCAGGCAGCAGAAGAGACACCGCAGCAGCAGCACCCCAACCTGAACATCCCTAGAAACCTGGCCCTACTGCCAGCTAATACCCCGGGATCTGTGCTGTTGGCGGTGAACCCTATGATGCCACCTAAGATGCAGAGGGCTGCCTGGAGCATGTCAGACTTCGTCATTCACAAAAAACTGTATGATGGCTATGCATCAACAATCTACAAGGTCAGTGGCAACAGTGACCTGTCAGCAGGTTGCAGCCATTCGCACTAAACAGTGACATATGGTGGGTCATTGCGGTGGGGCCAGTGTACTGCTAGCACCAGCAGTCAGTACATGTCACCGGCGGCTGACCCAGCTAAGCAATTACAAACGTCTGCAATGGCACCTCAGATATTGACACCGCTGTGTGTTGTTTGTGTTTGCTTGCACAGGCTATGGACCGCCAATCAGGGCGTACAGTGTGCTTGAAGCTTTACCATATGAGCAAGCTGAACACCATCAGCACACACCAAGTGGCACGTGAAGTCCGCCTGCACATCGGCATGGATCATGAAAACATCATCGCTCTGTATGCAGCATTCCAGGAGGCAGGGAGTGTAGTACTTGTACAGGTGAGCAGTCCTAGGATGCAGGACGTGTGCTCCAGGGTTTGACATCTCTGCACGGTCGCTGGCATGCCCCAAATGCTGCATTCATACAAAACCTGTGAGGCCAAACTGCAGCATGGCTTTGGGAAGTGCAGAATGTGTTACGCTTGCTGGCTGTTGTGGTGGCACCGGGTTGGCATTAGTCAATGGTCAGCATTATATGTGGCGTATAAAGAGCATTGCGTGCTGTTTTTGCAGCTATGTAACAAGGAGTCTTGCTTCTGCCATGATCGCAGGAGTTTGCTGGCGGTGGTGATTTGTGGTCCTACATGGACTCAAACAGTGGACGTCTGTCAGAGCGCACTACAGTGTCGCTGATCCTGCAACCATTCTTGAAGGCATTGCAGTATCTGCACTTTGTGGGGATCGTACATAGGTAGGTGGCCGTGCGGATGATGGTGTCAGCTGCTGTTGCATGGCTTGCAACTGCAGCCCTGCATGTATGTCGTGTTCCAGTGGACTCAACCAATGCCAGCAACTTGCAAGTCCACGCCAGCATTTGTGCTACACACACATAAGCACGCACTTCTACGTCCCAGTCATACTGTTTTGCTGGAACCGACTGCTCCTTTGATCAACACGCTGGGTTGGTTGCTGTTGTAGGGACATCAAGCCTGAAAACGTGTTGTTCACCAGTGACATGGTGCTCAAGGTTGCTGACTTTGGCCTGGCACTCAGTACCAGGGAGGAGAGAGCTGTTACACGTGTCGGTAAGTTGCTCAGTCAGGCCATCATCACCAGCACGCAGCCCTATACCTTGTTACATACGTGCAGCACGTCTCCCAAAGCACTGGGCTGCATTGAGTCGCTCGTTGCTGTCCAGGACTGTGCACTTATTTGGTGTTGTTGTCCGTTTTGTGGCTTCCAGGTACGCTTGACTACATGGCGCCGGAGGTTCTTCGCTGCCCGCTAAAGCGCAATCCCGGTGACAACAAAGAAAGAGTCGACCTTCACTACTCACAAGCCGTAGACGCATGGGCTGTGGGCATCTTGGCGTATGAGCTAATGACCGGCAGGGCGCCGTTCTCCGCAGCCGGCGCGAGTGATCAGGCGATCGAGGCAGCGATACAAACGGCCGCGCCCAGCTTCCCGAGCCGTATGTCGGACCCGGCAGTTGCGTTCATCACTATGGCACTGCACAAGAATCCAGCTCTGAGGCCCAATATCCTACAGTTGTTGCACCATCCATGGATCAGAAGTTTCCAGGTAAATTTGGCAAGGCAGCAATTGCAATTGTGTACCGCCTTACACTGTGTGCGCCAAAAGCCGGAAGCGCCTGGCAGATGTTATGTGGAATACTTGTCTGCATTGCTCGCATGTGCCAAACACCATCGATACTCAACCCAGCGGTTTTTGCTGTGCAGAGATCAAGCTCCACCGGACGTGAAACAAGGTCCGAGCCCGGACAGTCTACCAAGCCGCCAGTCTCGAAGCAACCTTCCATGTTCAGTCAGCTGGTGTCAAAGCTGAGCAGGAACTTTGATGATGGCGACATGACGGGCTATGCATGTGGCACGCGGTAGAGAGCTATGCCTCTTTGGAGCTTTGAAAAACCGTCTGAGCGGGGTCTGAGGATCCGTCAAGCCCTCTGTGAGACATCAAAGACCCTGGACGGTCTTGTCAGCTAATGAGTTTAGTCATGGCCACGTATAAGCAGATTCTATCCTAAGTTACGGTGGTGCCTGGGTGAGCATCACGGCTGTACCTTTCCCTGATGGTCTGCCTTTGCTTGTAGCATGCATTCCTTGATGTATAGTCCGGAATCGGTCTTCTCTTGGCCGACACTACAAGTTGCTGAATGAGGTGTGGGATAAAGATCTGTTTCTAGGCTAGCAATCCGTGTGCCGGCCTCATTGTGTATGTTGGTCTGACAGCATGGCTGTCAGTAGTTGTGTCAATTTGGAGTCCTGCTCATCCTGTGATGGCGCATTTCATCATTGCCGGGTTCAAGCACCCAATGCTGGCTGTGTACTGCAGTTGTCTGCTGATTTGTTGGCTGAGGGTTGTTGTGGGTGACTGTATGCACTCGTTGAATAGTTGCATTGTTGCATCTCTTGTCAAGCTGGCCTGCACAACCTGACAGCAGCACTAAGATAACTGCATGAGCATTTCTTAATCCTAAGGAATAAACAGGTGATGATCGCACGGCTGCACACTATTGTGTTGAAAAGCACGGTTGATCAATGGTACATTGTATATAGCCACATGTCTTTGGATATACGAATATGTTCACATATTCTTCATGTGACACATTTGCTGTCAGTTTTGTGACACATTTGCGGTTGGTATGCAGGCCTGCAGGAGATTTGAGCTCATGGGCTCAGTTCTCCATTTTGTGCATGACTGTCACTCGGCATGCGCTAAAACAGCAGGGACCCAAATCTGTGATCGTTTCACAAGCTCGGATACCTGTCGGCATGTTGGTGAATAGGTAGGGTACGTGCCCCGTTGCAATGAAAAGGAACTCTGACGCATGACAGATTGTTAGGCGGCCTCTGGCCTCGACAAGGGGTGTTGGCCCTGGCCCAGGGCCGGGCCTGAATGCATTTGTGGTACATATAATAAGGCCCTACTGAAGACAATAGGTCCTGCAACTTTGCGTTGCCACGATTGCAAGCCTGATCATCCCTTGAGCGTCATCTCCATGTGTGTGGTCATGCATCATCCATGCATGAGGCATGATTAGAGCATGTCAGGGCATCAATCCGTCGCCTGGGATCAATGCCTGCTTGGATGTAAGCGTGGACATGCGGTGCTTTGCAGAAAGAGCACACGTTATAGGGAAATCCCGTCACAGTGTATTTGTGTGCATTGTCTGCCACATCAGGTTGATGTCGGAGCCTGTGGTATCAAGGACATGTCGTAGCATCCAATGTGCCAGACAGCATCTTGTATGTTGCATTTTCTCAGTCACTTTTACATTTTGAACACCTTTGACGTCCTGAGGTCTGTGCCGTACAGATTGAAGTTTCCGAAAATTGATGATCTTGGCTGCCACTACTAGAGGTTTCAATCTTGACTGGGTGGCCGGCTAATCCAACAGTGCCTTATCGCTACTCGAGCTCGGCTATTCACTCGGTTTGTAGTGGTGTAGTGTAAACATCTATTGTGTTGCATTGGCTCAGTTCATTTCATAGTGGCACTGCATAGCCAACTGGGTGCAGCACGGCGTGGAGCACCATGGACCACGTGCCATAGGACTGCTTTGTTGCACCAGTGCGTTATTTGTTCTAGAAGGCCATAGATGTTGAACAATTGATAACAGCCAATTGACAACAGTAAAGTGTATGACGTCATACACAGCTCAATCAGACTGTGCACTAAATTTGCAAGGTGGCCAGTACTGTAGCTGCAGTATTGGGCACATGAGCGCAACACGAGAACACCAGTGCCTGCAAGACCCCACATTGTCCTGCCAACGAGGACAAGACAAGACTTGGTGGGCCACCAAGACACGGCTGTTCAGCTAGTTGCACAATATCAAGTGACACCGCCAAGCCAGCACCACAACTCAATACACAACACACATCAAGCATCCACAGACGTTCAACAGCGCTCAGGCGTTGGCTCTACGCCACTACACCGTACCATTGACATACACTTTCTGCATCATCTGGCACTGCAACAGATGTAGGAGCTTCATCAACCATCTGAATGTTTTGTGCAATTGCAGTTACAAACAAAAAAGCTGTTGTGACAGCTGTTGACACAGTGGCCACTTTGCTATCATGGCTGCGCTGCGGCGCCCCTCCAAGCCTCCCCAACTTGAACAAGGAGCCCCTCTAAGGAATTCAAACAGAACAATGCAACTAAGGGAGATCCGCAACAAGCATGCAGATTTTTGCATCGCACTGCTGCAACTGCTGCAACCCCTCGCTGTTGGCGAGTGTCGCTCTGTAACCGACAATCACATGCTGTCTTCGCTTCGCTGCTGCTTTGCAATAACCACCACACTCTGCTGTACGACAGCTCTCACAACGGCTGCAGTGGCAGTGGCTGCCTGACAACTCTGAGCCCCCTCTAAGCCCTTTTTCAGGCCTGGCAGCTGAAGTCTGAACAGCTGGCCGCCATGGCTTCCTTCAAGCGTCCCAATCTGTTGAGCAACAAGTGTGTTCTGACTACGAACCCGCCGCTGCTTGCCCCGGCCCGGCTGTGAAACTACGCACACCAGGCCTGAGGTGATGCCCCCCTCAGGCAGCTAGTAGTAGGGCACCAACAGGTTGCTACTGCTGCCCCTGCCTACGGCACCTTCCCAACTCCTGCTGTTGTTACGCTGCTGTGCTGCTGCGGCCACAGCTGTCAAGACCGGCTTGTGACATTGCTGACCAGCTTGAGACAGGGGCAGCACACAGCCAACCATACCGCACACTGACATGTCTGCGTGCTGCTATCGCCGGCCGCCGTAGCCTTGCTGCTGCTGTTGCTGCCATGACTGCCTGCCCTGCGGTGCTGGCGGCCCACGCGCCATGCCAGCAGCAGGAGGGTACCCGGCACCTGATGCTGCTGAGGGATAGGGAGGTACATAACCAGGTGGTGCATATCCTGAAAGTAGACAGACACACAAAATTATCTGAGATTCATCCGGTCTGATCCTTTGTTGGAGTTAATTGATGTCCGATCGGAGAGTACCATTCTAGATGGTGGGGTATCCACTGTAACACTCAGATGGTGGGGTACCCACTGTAACTTCTAGATGGTGGGGTATCCACTGTATCTTCTAGATGGTGAGGTATCCACTGTAACTTCTCTCAGAAGCCACCTGTTGACCAGGGTGGGTGTCTCAGCCGGACAAGGATCCTCAAGAAGTGCTCAACCAAGAATTGCATGCCATGAGCATGGACTGCTAGACATAATCACTGAAACATAGGCATGCAACAGCAGAGGTGTTTATTTGCGGAAACTTCTGCTTTCAGCACTCAAGCATCTACGTGTTTTGGCAATGCACTGGCTGATTTACACCACAGCACCCAGAACCATCAAGACACGCTTTTAACATCAGACTAACATGGCGCTGTCACTGAAAGAACACACTCAGTGCATGTTTAACATGACTAAGCGGGCCAAACATGTGAAGATACTGTCAAAGCTATCCTACATTGCTACTACTCTTGCAGCTCGTGCAACACGCTAGTGGGTTGCCCACTAGCGATCTGCACATGCCATATGTCACTATCGCTGCAAACATGGTCGAGCGTACTCTGGCTGCAGTAGAGTTCAATCGGGGTGAAGTGCAGCAATACATTCTGCCAGACACACACAGACATCTCATGTTACCTGCTCGCTGTGCTGCTCCTGGATTGAACCCTCCTCCAGCAGGGGGATTAAACCCTCCACGGGGCATTACCGGACCACCAGGGCCCGGGTACTGCGGTCCCCCACCTCCGCTGCTCCTCGGTCGGACATTCCTTTGATCACCAGGCCCTCTATACCCTGCTGCTGCTGCCGCTGCTGGAGGTGCTCCTGGATGTGGTGCCATGCCGGCAGGCATGCCATAGCCTGCGGGGCCTGCATGCGGCATGCCATGTTGGGCATAGCCTCCTGCAAACATACCAGACGGTCGACGGAAGCTAATGGTTGGTGGCAGTACAACATCTTATGATACTACCCGGTGATCTGCCTCAAAGCTTCTACAGATGATGCACTTGCATGCTCCAAGCCACACGTCATTCTCGGTCAGCTGTTTGAGGGTCAGCCTGTCTACACATCAAACACTATCTTGCACTATTACTGATCACGCAATCCACAACCAAATGATTGACAAGAGCAAACCAACACGTGCCCACCTGCTTGGTGCCCGTACTGCTGATGCTGCTGCCCATGATGATGCCCATGGTGGCCACCTTGCTGCTGCTGATGCTGTTTCCGCTTCTTACTGGTCCACTCATGACAGTCTGGCAACTTTGGCAGCTGATTGGGCTTGCAAGGTGCTGGATCATTCTTGTAGAAATAGTCATGCTGCAGAGCGACGTAACAGCAACGTCAACATGGCAGATGTTGACAGCCTGGTGATAGACATCATGAGGCCATAAAAGCTGCACTGGCTGCCACGATGCCTCACCCATGTGGAGGTGATGCAGGGAATGATGCTGCCAAAGAAGGGGGCAAATATCGAGTGCAGTAAATGCCGAGTGAGACATGTCCGTTTTGAATGCAGGTCACCGAGAAAAGTGCAGCTTAGGCCCTCATATCAATCAGTTGTTCCCAAAGACATTAGTGAGCTAGTGCACTGTGCTACCTATGCTAATACACAGTAGTACACCTATACTGGACCCCAGAATCCTTTTCTGTTGCTACAGAATGCGGCACTGCATTTGGAAGCAGCTCAACCATGACAGGGCCCCCTTGTTGATACAGCACTGCCAGTGCTGTCCGGGATGCACGATTCATCCGGGATGCATGACCCCAGTGATCCAGCCAGATCTGTGAGCCCTGTACCCACCATTGCAGCATCACGTGCACTGATGCGCTTGGCAGGATCCAAAGCCAGCAATGAGTTGAGCAGGTCTTGAGCATCATCAGGGACATTTAGCTCCTTGCACCATTCCTTGAATCTCCGGTTGTCTCTGTTGTAGCTCTGATGCTTCACATTCTGGTAGCTGCAGCAGCAACAAATACGCTTTCGACAGAGCGCTAGCGTAGATCGAGGGAGGGTCGTGTGTGTGTCAAGGCTACTTCAAGTCCCTACCCTCCGCTCATGTCCCCGAAGCAAACATGTGAAGCCAATCAATTGACTTTCTGTTCAGCCAATCTACACGGCTGATGCAGAAACGAACTGCAATGATAACTGCTTTAATGCAGTACCAACAGTAACCTACCCCACAAGTGCTATGCCTATAACACATGCAAGGCTGTCAGGATCGACCCCAGAGCCGTATGGAGAGACCCCATGCTATCTCACGAAGGCCGTCATGCACCAATCACATATGCTGTCCTGTCGTACCAGCATGCTCAGCTAAGTGCTGTGCTACAACATTTGACCAGCTGTTGTCTGCTAACACAATGCAGGACTGAGACAAGCTCATAATACCCACAACTCCAGGCTTGATACTCCTTTCCACGTGTCCTCTGTAGGTACGCCCATAAGCTTGAAGATATGTTCCAGCTGACTGGACTCATTCGTACCTGCATATACATACACACATCAACACATATAGATAACATTATTACTGTTTTACAAACTTTTTCATCGACTTGGTCGAATCACCACGGGGTGACCCAGCTTGTTTGCTCTGAGCTTCGCAATATGAACATGATTGGGCAGGAGCCCTTGGATAACGAGCGGCGCAGCATATGCAAGCCCTTCCATGACGCAGTTTTGAATCACAGATAGCAGTAGTCACGAGCTAACCAGTATCATAAGCTGCAAGTCTACATGTTGCTATTCTGGCTCTTGCAGGGAGCAGGAGCTGCTCCACTTTCACCAATCTCCAGATAGCACATGCAGCAGAAGATGTCCAGGCTGCTGTGCAAAACCCTGGCCAACAGGAACAGAGAGCAGTGTTGTAAATTGACCTCAGCAATCACTGCTGGGCCAGTGCGCAGAACAGAGCGTTCATGCAGCAGGTGCTGCACTTACCAGGGAAGAGTGGCCTTTTTGCCAGCAGCTCAGCAAAGATGCACCCAACACTCCAGACATCCACCTCAGGACCATACCTCTCAGCACCAAGCAGCAGCTCAGGAGGCCTGCAGGCAGAAGGACCAAATCAATCTCAGCTGAGGACACATACTACAAATCACCCCTTTTTAAGAGTTCTCTAGTAGTTGTCATACAAAGCAATACCTAGAGACGTACGCAAACTGGAGGACAACATATTTATGATGTATGCGTCGAACAGTCCAGTCTAGGCTATTTGTACCACAAGCAGGAGGGGCAGAGCCCGTGTTCCGTGTTTCAATCAACCCAACCTGCAGCCCTGCCACAGCTAGATGCGCTTTTGCTGCAACAGCCCGGGTATGGAGATTCACAAGGCACCAGGCACTGCATACCTGCAGGCTGGCCCCCCTGCACACACATGCAAACCCTGCTGCTTGATATGCAAACATGCTGTGTCGTTGTGGCACTGCTCAGAGCATAGAATTAGTGCGCAGGTCATGAGCAGACTGCTATGTGCAGCTGATTAAACCAAGTCTGATGTGTCCCACAAACCATGACCGCAGCCAATGCGCTCACCTGTACCACAAAGTGATGACTCTGTTTGTCAGCTTCCCACTGTGATCAGTGGCAAAGTTGCGAGCCAGGCCAAAGTCCGCTATCTTTAGAGTGCCGTGCCTGTGAAGCAACAAACAGCAGATTGATTTGCTTCAGATGGCCATGGCGCCGCATGACATGTGTCAGGTTGCACTTCATCCCAATCACACCAACCGACACGTAAACACCTAACAGTGTACTGTGTATAAGAGCTTTCAGCATTTCTGGCAATGCCTGAGGTGCATTGAAAGCAGCCAGCAGCCCACAGCTACACTCCTGTATGAGTCAGCTTATGCACAGGCTGTGACTTGCTTTGGGCTGCAGACGGCTACGGTATACACTGATAGCACTGCTGGTTGCAATAGAGTCTGTTTGGCGACGAGTGCTGCTAGCACCCGACCAGAAAAGAAGACAGGCAACCCTGCACCATTCATGGCTGCATTCACTACTGCTATTCCTGGCAGTCCTGCTGGTGACAGTCTGGCAATACACATGCTACAACTTTGAAAGACGTTGTACATACAACTGGCCCACAAAGCAGTCACTGATGCAGGATTACCTGTCTATAAGCAAGTTAGATGCCTTGAGGTCTCTGTGCAGGATGCCGTTGGAATGGCAATAAGCCAGGCCTCTCAAGAGCTGCTGCATTATACACTTGATCTGCAAAGCACATCAAATGACAGACCAGACACAAGCACGCAAGT
>NSMO01005014.1:0-10631 GCA_002588565.1 Coelastrella sp. UTEX B 3026 | reverse complement strand
CACAGCCTATCCTGCGGGCTGCTGCACCGCAGGGGAAGAAGCGCTTGCCGCAGTCTGCCTCTGTGAGTTTCCTGCAGTCCAGGGGAATGCAGCATAAACATTGAGCCCAGCAGTCAATCACTCAGCCCAGCAGTCAATCACAACTGGCATCCAGCCAGAGATCTGTGTTGCATAGTGTGTTTCATGATGTCTCTCAAGCGCTGTCCCACTGTCAAAGCACACAGCTGGCCAAGGGCTACACAGTACATCCCAAACAACGTGCCAGAGCAGATTGACTTTCCACCTGACACTTTGCTATTACATCCACTGCAAACTTCGCTGCTGCAGCCACTTCATCTCTGCGTAAACCTCTGCCAGTAAGTTGTGTTACTGCATAAGCAACAGTGACACATTGCCAGTGTGCAGGATGCAATGCTTTACTGCCAATGTACAGGATGCCAGGTTGATTACCAAGATTGCTGGAAACCGCTCGGGTTCGTGCTAGCCCTGCAAAGCCAGCCGTTAGCCAGATGCTGCTCACCTGCATGTGCCCATGACTGATGTTGATGAGACTAGAGATGGATTGTTCACAAGTTTGTTATACATCTCCAGATTACCATAGCCCACATTGTTTGCTATGCACGTTAGCCCGGCTTGGCAGCGGTCCGCCTCTACTGTGGGGTCGCTGTTATAGCAGCACGGCTGGTTGAGTTGGCCACATTTCTGCAAAGGGAAGGGCAGCAAGCAGGAGCCATTGGCTAGTGTCTGCAGGTACAGTGCTGCTCACAGCTGCCAGCTTCAAGCAGCATTTGCTGCTGCGTTCTCCGCCTTCTGCTTGCTTGTAGCCCCAGCATCCTGTCCCTGCTGCACCAGCCTAGCTGTCTAATGTCACACTGGAAAGCCCCACATAAGGATCTCTTGTAATGAATCGAAAAGCACTGCAAGGTCTCACAAACTCAAGGACATTGAAGACCTAAATTCAGCATCCAGCAACATGCCAGTAGTGCTCGCCGCCCGGCCGGTGCTGGACGAAGAAGGCAGTGTGCCTGATGCTCAAAGGCGAAGCTACTGGTCACTGCAGGTGCTGTACTCACCGGTGGAGAGTCTAGGCACACATTAGGAAACATAGCCGTGCCATCAGATGCTGGAGCTTCCCTGTTGCCGAACTGATAGCAAAGCCTGCCACCAGTACATCCCAGCGTAGTGCATTCTGCATTGCATTGCAACAGGGAGCATTGTGTGCTTCTGAGTAAACTGACAGTGTTGCATGGCAGGGCCTCGGCGCAACGACACCTTTGCTATGCTGCAATGTTATAAGTGATCGTTCCGGACAGTACTGTAGCAACTGCTGACACAGGATGTCTGCCCACAGTGCTAATCAAGTTGCAAACCGCACCTTCAACTGCTGTGCCTGCTGGGCACTTGGGACAGCATTTCTGCCCTAACCCTCCACACGCTTGCTGCAGCGAACGCCCGTTGCTGACGTTGTCAGACTGTGCGCAAGTAAGCTGCGTATATCTGGTGGTTGCTAGCAAGCAAGCGACCAGCGGCCAGACAAGCCGCTTCATATGCCCTGCAGGAGACCGGAGCACAGCAGCAGCTGTTGGGCCCTCACCAAAGCAGATAAGAAGCGTGTACGCAGCGCATCGGTCCCTTTACTATATAAGACCATATTAAAAACTGTGATGCCAAACGATCGCAAATACCAAGCACACACAATGCATGCGTCCGTCTGCCGATCCGGTCCTGTGACAGAAGGCTACCATCTGACCTGCTGACTGATCCGTATGTCCGCTGCTGCAACATTCAGCGAATAAAGCGGGCATGCCAGCATGGCATCTGCTAAGGCTGCACGCAGTGGCAGGTCTTCTTTCCCTCCACTAGTATAGCTCACCTTGCCGGCACCCACTGTGCTGCCCTCGCAGACTGTATCAAGGTGTTTGCGCCCTAGAACCCTGGTTCTTGCTACAGCAACAGCTCGACGATAGAGACACTGGCGCACTGAAGTCGGAGTGGCGAAGTGATAGTACCGGCCACGGCCACGCAGTACAGCGATGATGTAACTATCTATAGTGTGCTACACCACTATAAGTTTAGGGCTTACAACACGGATCAGCGACCCCACAAGGCATCTCCACGATTGGTCACCAGAGGGCACCTGCCTCACACCAGCCAAGCCACGTCACATCCGTCAGACATGCACGAGAGCAAGAACTAGAGCAGCCATTGCGCATGACCCTGTTACCGACTTGACTGACGTGCAGCTTATGATCACTACGTGGTAACAGTCCTAACACTTGCGTATTGGGCAGTCTCCAAGGGTATGCTGGCGAGCTGCTCAAGGGCGTTGTGCTCTGGGAATCATGGTGGACAGCTCTGGCGCGGGTACTTCGCTGCCAGCGTGCTTCACACCAGCAAACGTCCCAACACTATGCACTCCCCTCCTGCGCTGATGCTGATTTGTTTGTTAAGTAACTCATGTTACGCCAGCTTGGTATGAAAAAGCTGGCTAAGCGGCTGGGCATCGCTGCACAAGGAGTAAACACCCCTGGCAAGGAGGTGGACATGGATGCAGCTCCTGGACCAGTTATACACATCGAGGGGGACATCTACGCCGACAGCGACTACGATGACGATAGTCACATGCAAAGTGGCAGGGACTCGGAAGCTGGTTGCTCAACGCCAAGCATCAGAAGCATAGGGGCGCCCAGCAGCTTGGCTCCCAGCACGGTGAGCTGAGCTGCCACTGGCATCGTCAACCAACACTGAAACGCCGCTTGTCACATGTATTCATATTCTTCAAATTTCTTACATGTTGTGTCGGCCGAGCCTCCTGCACGTGCCGTTAACCTGTCATGCCATGGTTACTGTCCTGCACAGGTGTCCTGGAGTGCTAGGTTCAGCACAGCGTCATCGGTTGAGAGCAGGACTATGCCCCTGCACACCCCAACCTCAGCCAGCCTGGATTTCTGGGAGCAGCACAAGGATGATAGGGTACTGTTCAACGTTGGCTTGGTGTCCCAGGACAGCGAATCGCCTGAACCAGTGCCCATCAACGCCCTGGACTTAGCAGCCAATAGCGAATGGTTCAGATGCCTCGTCAAGCACTTGCCAGTCTTATGTGGCACTGACTTGGGCTCGGTCACCATACCATGCTCGGTCAGCAGGCACATTCTGGAGCAGGGTATTGTGCGAGCCATCTATGGCAGTTCAGTTGTGTTGGAATTGGGCAATGTGGAAGCCATCTACAGAGCTGCTGACGCCATGCAGGTCAGTATGGCATTCATTCCAGCCGCGAGTGTTTCTGCCGCATCAGTAGTGCCATTCAAGCCAGCAGTCAGCAGCGACGAGGTGACAACAGTCACGTGTGTCTGTGTGTGTCAGTTATTTGGCAGTGCCAGCGGTTGTCGAAGCACAAACCGCCTGGGGCCTGCTGAACTTTTTTGATCTTCAGTAACAACGCCCAGGCTGTTGGTGCACAGCTGTGCACCAGGGTCTCTGCATTTGAAGCTGTTGAGGTGTGCTTAAGCAGTGCTCGGTCGCAAGTTGTTATCCAGCACTCAGCCGTGACTCTGCTGCTCCATCTCTAGGTGCAAAGCATCGTCGATGCCTGCGAGCTGTTCCTATTTGACACAGCCACACACCCTGCAGCAGACACCTCAGTCATCCTGGCGGTCTTTGACCTGGCAGTTGACCTGCACAGGGGCCCCTTTGCGGAAAAGCTTGCCTGCCACTTTGCAGCAGCAGCACAACGGGAACTTGCCCATGCAGGACAGCTCCTGCGCCACATGCTGCGCAGCCCATGTTTCTGCAACTCAGGTGCGATGCGGTTTTAGTATCATGCAGCAAAGTCTGCATCATTGTCAGAGCCACTAGCAGACGCAGTGTGTGAGCACAGAGCAGTTTTGCGGCTGCGGGCACACTCAGTGTTAGTAACCGCTACAGGCACAATCATCAGCCATGCAGCAAACCAACACGGTGTGTCTGGCGGGAAACAGCTGCTTTCTTGATCCAAGTGCTTGGCACTGACTGTAACATGCTTGTTGCACTGGTGATGCCAACAGCTCATTAGTACAGGTCACTGCATCAGGGCATGCAGCTTACCAGCTACTACAACAATCAGCCTGTCATTTCTTGCAGGTCTTCAGCAGTTGCAAATTCTACGCATTGGCTTTCAAACAGCCTGGGATGGCCAAGGGCCCGAGGTCTTGCTGTTGCATGTCCTCCTGGAGCTGTACGAGGTCATCAACCCTGAGCACTACAAGCAGGTGTTGGATGCCGTTGCGTGGGAGGTCTTGCAGCAGGAGGAAGTGATGGTGCTGGTGCACTGGTGCTTACAGTTGCCCCAAGACCATCCGTTCTCACATGGCCTGCAGGCCAGAGTGCTGGGCAGGGTTGCTCAACAAATCAGTGGTGAGTTGCTTCGGAAGAGCTGCAGGCACAAGCAAACAGGGTGCAGAGCATGACCAGCCGGTGCCAGGTCACACTTAGTGGCTCTGCCCGAAATGTTACAAGTTTGTTCTTGGATCAGCAGGAGCTGCTGTGTTTGCAGGGCTACCAGATATGCCTGTCTATACTCAAATCGAGGGCGCAGCCCGAGGCCAGATACCAGGGCTATGTGGCGTAGTCCGCAGCGCCTCGAGACTGCATTATATTGTCACAAGTTCTGCTTAGATGCCAGGATATGGGCCTTCCATAGTATGCAAACAGCTGGTGTTTCAAGTCAGTGGACTCGTCAATAGTGGATATTGTCTGTGTAGTGCATCTTGCAGCGCACAAGCGGGTCAGCACTATCAGGGACTTTGTTTTCACTGCCAGGTTAAAAGGCGATGCTGCAGGGTGTGTTGTGTGGTTTATGTGATGTGTAGCTTGCATGTGGTTACTCGTTTTGTGATTGTGAACCTCACTGGGACCGCTGGGGTACCCCTGGTATGCCATGTTTGTGGGCTGTTTTGATTATAGCCAGGACTTGTGGCCTGATATTTCCAGGCTACAATGACACATAGCCCTTGAATACCAGCAAAGGCTGGAATATAGCCAAGGCGGGTTAGCATCTGCAACATGTGAGCATGATCTGGCGTCTGCTGGCGATTGCTGCCAGGTCACCCAGTGATCAGTGCCAGGTCAGCATTGTGTGGCATACTGCAGCACCTGTGCCAGGTAAAACCTGTTGACACGAAAGTTGTTCCAGCAGTAAGTTCCTTGCCACATCTTTCTGCTGTGTTTGGAGATGAGTAATAGGATCCTGCAACATTCAATCCTGATTTGGTCTGGTGTTGTTGTAGGCAAACACGACAGGCGGTATCTTGCATGGAAGCTTGAGGTTGGGCAGTTGCCTGGCAATGGGCAGCGCGTGGCATCCAGTCAGAGCCTGAGATTGCGGCACAGGCGGTTCTACTTGGTAGCTGAGCACATCGGCAACAGAGGTACGTGTCAATTGTGCCAGACTTGTGTTCCACGCTGATGTTCTTGGTTCTTGGCATATTGCTCAGCCAATAGCTCCCACACACTTGGTTAAATCTTAACCCTACTTTGTCTTTGTGTGACATTCCTGAGCACCACAGCATGTACACTGGTATGTATCATAATGGTTCTCAAGTCTCCTTTGTGGTGCGGTTCGTGCTGCAGATTGGGGTCTCTTCCTCTGTCCTGCACCTGATGTCAGTCTGGCCAGCAGAGTCACAGCACACACGCTCTTCGTGCTAGGCAAGGACCTCGGCCGCCGTGTGGGATTCAAGGACTGCCAGGTGCCGCCTGACACGCGCATTGGTGTGGGGTTTGGCGACAAAACCGCACTTTCTGAATGGATGGACCAGGGGTTTGTGCAGGTGCTGGGAGATGGGTCCAAGCACGTCATCCTGGGGACAATTGTGACAGTAGTTCCCAGCAAGGAGGTGACTGACACACATGGCATGGGGTGACCTGGCGATGATGTGGTCTTGCACTTGTGTGTGCTGGATTTCACCAGAATTGCCGCAGGGATGTGCAGATTAGACAGTCTGTGAGGATTGTTTCCTGTTGTTTGCCATGACAGTGGTTGGACTAGTCATTTTTCTTTTGTACCCCTGTAGTATTGGCTGTTGCAAACCATGAGTTGAGCAGCCATGTGACCCAAGAACTGTGTATTACTCTGTAGTTTGAAGCATTATAGCATTGTTAGTAATATCACAAGGCTTGCAGAGCAGTTTGTGTGCTAGGATTTGAGGTTGGTCGCTTGTAAAGAACTGATTTTGTTTGTTTGGTTGGTTGTTGTGGCAGTAGTTTTGGACAGCTGCTGGTTTGGGCTTGATAGTTAATGATGGGAGTATGCAGTATGTGGTGCTGAGGTTGTCGTATAGTGCAGCAGACTTGTTGATTGCCAGATCGCGTCGCACATGCTTGGCCAACCTTATTGCTTTGCTTCCCAAAAATTATGGGTTTATTGTGTGCAGTCTAACCAAGTGTGCAGTCTGTCCAAGTTGACCGTGTGGTTGATGTGGGGTGTACACCTGTCGCAGAGTTGTTGGTGGAAGGATGCTGAGACAGTCTTGACTGCTGCTGACTGGCGCAATGAGTGCAGCCCTTTCAAACACACGCCAGTGTGTGGGGTCGTTCTCAGATCATCCTGCAGCTGCGATGCTGTCAGCTATTTGCCCTGATGCTCCACTGTTTGCACAACCTTGCTTGCAGCCCTGTTTGTGCACTTGCGCAGCAGCATGGAGTTGGTTGTCCTGTAGTATTGGGGGCTCGTTTCTCTCACCTGGTAGAGTTTGCTGTCTTTGGAGGCGGGATATCCGTGGGATGCCAGCATGCCGCTTGCCAGGCTTGATGCATTCGGAATCGCAAAGGTGGTCCTGCAGCCATACACAGGGCTCACTGAGCTTGTTTGCTTTGTGTTGTGCTGCGCAGCTTACACCCTTAGCAACTTAAAATCTTTTGCTGGTTCAGAATCACGCAGTAGCAAATACTGCTGGCCGGTGTCTTTACAACTGTATGTGACTTGGTAGTAGGATAAGCACTGGTCCTGGCAGCTGCAATGCTGCTGTGGGTACTGCATATGCAAATCATATTGACTGTTTTTGACATTGACGACTTACTGAGCTGTTATGTTGCCTGAACGTGCATGTATGGGTCCATGATTGTTGGCAGCTTGGCCACTGGGAAGTACATTCGGGATACCTTACGGTGCTGTTCAGCCTGGCAGAGTGCTGTGTGATGCCTGTGTTTCCAGTGATGGCCGTTAACCATTGTAAGACTAATCTATGGCAGTCAAGCCTAGTGATCTTGGAAATCCTCGTTTACTTGAAAATTGTTGTCTGAATAGTATGTTGTTGCTAATGTCTTATTGCTGACGTACACCAATAGGGCCCAGACAGCCCCACTCTCCCAGTGCTTCATGATTTGTGAAAGTTGCACGTGATCATACTTGCTCTCATGGTGCCTGCATCAAGTCAGCTTGCATGCTGCGGCGTGCATGTCTCGGCTTCGTCTGGTGGGTCTAGCATGTGACAGTGTATAGTGCTATATGGTTGTCATTCTCCAAAAGGATCTGCGGTGTGGTACTCGGTTGTGTAGGGCTTGTCTTGTCTCATCGATGTTTACGTTTGTGCAGGTGTCATGTGTTGATGGCACAGTGGTAAGCCTGGGCATCTGCAAGCGTCAAGTTGATGTGGGACAGTCCTACCACTGCTTGCTGCAGCCTTGTTGTGATTTCTGCCCGTGTCTGGACTGCTTGTGATGCCTGATGTATCCATGATGCCTGATATGTATCCTCTTGCTCGACATACTAGGTAGCCAGCCAGCACTGATGTCACTGATTCAACTGGTTTGTTGGGCAATTCTGCACTTGCTACTAAGATGTCTTTCTCAGTGGTACAACAATGATGCTCTAGTCATGGCTGGTACAGTGCGCTGACATTCCCCTCAATTCCATGGCTGCATTGTTGCTATACTTCTGTACTGAAGCAGCTATGCCTGTGCATAGGCCTGCAGCAATCAATATATATTTATGAATTGAGGCAGTTTTGCTCTGCTTGCAGTGATTACTCCAGATGTACAGCAATCAACTGATATGCAATGCATGCGTAGTGGTGTGCTGTGCCACCAGTTTATGGTGTCTTTCAAAGGCAGGATGGGCTGGTACGTATAACACATTGGACTGCATATCATTTCACTCACTCGGTATGACAGTGAGACTTAACAGGGGCGAGCTGTTGCGACTCGGCAAGGCATGCGGTACCACAATTTTATTGTGTGTGCAATGCCATCATGCTGTACGCTAGAAGGAATCTCAGTTACTACACGGAGCTCAAATGATGTTGTGTCAGGCCTGCAGCCAATGGTGTGTTTTGCACTACACGTTGCTTGTGGACGTTTGGTCGTACGTAGGATGCAGCAGAGAATTACTTTGAGAGAGGCTGGAGGCGCGCACATGATGTTGCCATTTGCCCGAATTGCACTGGTGCCGTTGCACTGAAGCTCCAGATACGTGTCGTGTTGATCAGCCTAAATGATTGTCAGACTTGGTTTGTGGCGTTTTAGTATGGATTGCTATTGTCATTGTTTCGTCCGCGTGTATTTGTCGTTAATCAGTCACCTAGATTAGGCGATACATATGCCATATGCCTGGTATATTCCCAAACTTTACAGGCCTGTTGCACAGTGCAACTTGCACTTTCTCAACTGGCTGACGACGTGTGCAGCACTCACTAGCGGTATACGAGTTTCCATACTCCTTGTTCTTCTTGAGGTTGGTGGCATGAGATCATGCCAAGCTCTCTGGCGTTGCCTCTCCAGCTCAGGTGCAGCAGATTGTTTCAGCCTGCAGCCAAGGCGTGGGATATATGATGGTTGCGGCAGTGCATGTGGTTGATGCTTAGGCGCGACCTTGACTCCGCAATGCATTGTTGTTTCTTGTTTCCAAGCCTTCTGTCCGTGTCGATAGTGCTTTGAGGCATACGCACGCGGCACTGGCAGGGTCACTGGGTGAAAAGTTCAGCTCATGAAACTGGATGGCTCTGATAGTGGCCAGTTTGATTACGCGTTCACTCCGCAACCGCAGGGACGCCCTGGCTGCTTCTGTGTGTACAACACTCGAGGTGCAGACACGGTTCACACCCAGCCCACGCAGCATAAGCGCCTTTGTCGGCGCCAGGACCTGCTTTAGGTCCCCATATGCCTTCTTCGGCTGGTCAACATGCACATAGGTATCCACAACAGCCAGATCTGAGTTGTGTTGGACTGGCACACGAATAGGGCGCTTACAGGACTCTGGTAGTAGGGACGCATGTAGGAATGTTACACTTTTCCGTCTGCCAGCGTTCCCTCGAGACAATAGGAACGCTGCGCATTGCCAGTGATCCCACGAGTGTCTGCAAGCCCACAGGGTAATGCTTGAGAGTTTCAGGCAGGAAAAGGTCTGCAGCTTCGCACTGAGTGGAGCTTGTGGTGGCTTTCACGTGTTGGAAGGTGCCAACAGTGCACCGCTGTGCAGGTTAGTGCTGGTTTGTAAGTTATGTTGTTACCACAGCACCCATTTCCGTGTGAGGCCGGCCCTGCTCTGCGCTTGGCATCACAGGTGCCAAGCGTTCCTTGGCCATTCCCTTGTAGCTCGTCAAGAACAGCGGGCTAATGCCGTGCACAGAACAATCCAGCAAGCCTGTCAGGCTCTTCTCTGCCACAACCGCTTTATGGGCGTAAAGCTGCAGATGGTAGTTACTGTTCCACCTGGGCGTAGCTGCCTGCAAGCACTCCTCGTTCGCTTCCAGAGCCAGCGGCAACAGATTCTACACCACTTCAGATGCTATTGCAACCTGAGCACAGCGTCTGACTGCTGCTCCCGTTCTGCTTCGTTGCAGCCAAGTATCAGCAGGCCCACAGCAGTAGCTTACCCTCTAAGGTAATTGGCCCTCAGCGAGATGATGACAGCTTAGCGCAGCGTACTCTACTGCTCTGTTTGCTTTGATTGTGCCAGGCAAAAGCCAACAGGCAATAGCTACAAAGCTGCTTTGTTGACCCAAACCATTTTTGGTTCTATACGTTTACTTGGTTGTAGCTTCAACGAGATAGGTTGGTCTTTCCCGTGCACAAGCAGTTTGTACCACTTCACGTACGGACACTATGCTGCACACGGTGCTTCCATTTGCCACTAGCCATCTCAAGGCATTGCTGTACCTACCTGACACTTGTGCACGTCAGATAGTTTCCACCCTACCCCTGCGTTCTGCTTCTTACTGCAGTTCCTAGCAGTCCATCTGCATGCATCGACGCATATCAGGAGACCGTGCAACAGACAGCATGGCGGGCAAGAACACAATCAACTTCCCCTGGGCCCATGCCCCCAAAGCATCTTCAAGCTACCAGGAAGAATTTGACGGTATGTGTTCCTGCAGCTGGGCTTGTAACAGATGTAAAACTTCAAAATAGTTCGTAAACATTGAGAAACAAGCATGAATTAGAGGCAGAAGTATGTGGGCTTGCTGCCATGCTCGAACAGCAGTCTGTGCTCCCAGCAGTGTGCTGCAGGACAACTCAAAACGGCCGTGCATGTGCAGGACTGCAACAGTAAACAGGGCCGTGCTGTGTTGTTGTGATTAAAATCACCTTCCTGTCCATGTACACCTGCTGCCGCCTGTACTCGGCTCACTTCGGGCAACCTTCTCTTGCTGCTGCAT
>NSMO01005009.1:18707-31769 GCA_002588565.1 Coelastrella sp. UTEX B 3026 | reverse complement strand
TATTGTCAGGCTTTAGGTCCAGATGTACTATGCCCCGCTTGTGCATGTGCTCCAGAGCAGAGGCCATCTGCATGCATAACCACAAATCACATCAAAGAAGGTTATGTGCTGACAGCGAACTGCGTGCAAATTGATCTATGCTGTTGCCCACTACAAGTGTAAAATCTCCTGCTGCAGCTATGACAAGCACATCTGTGGGTGAAGGGTGGGGCTGCAGTACCTTTCATGAGGTGCTGGAAGCAGCTGACCAACAATGAAACAGCGCCATGGGCAGTTGCTGCTGCAAGGACGTTCAAGCGTATGTGACCTGATTCAGGGGTGTGTAACTGCTGCCCGGCTCAGCCACAATCTACCTGCTTCAACAGTCCCATAAGCTCTGGTTCCCTCCATGGCTGCTTGTCCCTGAGGCGTGTCGCTGCTGCCAGGCTGTCACCACAGAGTTCCATCTGTATGTACAGCTGATCACCCTGCATGTCTGGCTCCGCCCAGGCTGAGTAGTACTGCACTATGTTGGGATGGGCACCCACTGCTGCTAGAGCTTGTACTTCCTGCAGCAATTACACAGAGAGGGACTTCTCATCAAGCATAAGTGGCAGAACTGCAGTGGACTGACAGTGGGGCTTGTGAACACACAACTGTATTCCTGCGAGCAGCACATGGTACGCCAGGAATCTAGTTCAGCAACGAGCTCCAGGCTGCTATGGACTTCAGCTCCAGCTATCAGGGAGCAACAAGGCAGAGTGCTGGCCTACAGTATAGATCCTTACCTGCAGCCAAGCATTACGCTCCTTGTTGTCGCTGACAGGGCTCTTGGTCCGCTTTAGCGCATATTCACAGCCGTCTATACGGTGTGTGGCCCGGAATACTATGCTGAATCCACCTTTGCCAAGTTCCTTCACCTGCCGGAACTCAGAACTGCGAGGCGGCAAATCAGCAGGCAACCAGATGTTTCAGCACCATGCTCCTTGGCCTGAACTCTCACTTTCACTTTCAGACGCATTGGATGCATGAGACCAGCGCTGTGCTGCGCGTCTGCTCCAGGGTAGGTCTAGCTGAATAAGCAGCAGCAGTGAGCACACTGTTGTGCTGCGGTTGGTCCAGCACCTTGAAGTGGGCAGTAGCCGCTACATAGGCAACAGTACTTAGCCAACAGGCCTGTTTGATGCAACTGCTCACCTTAACCGTGACACTGTTGGGCACTGCTTTAGGTTTCTGCTATCAAACTCATGAGGCTCATCACCATTGACCCCACATTTAAAGGGATTCCGAAATGATGCTGGTGATACAGGTCGCACATGACCCCCAAATCTGCTAGGCCTGTTCGGACCTCTCGAAGGTACTGGGGGTAGACTGAATGTACATCCTGCAACACACAATGATCAAGAAAGCAACTTCATAGGTGTTGCATAACAGCTCACAAACTGCCAGCAGATAGACGCCAGCGGCTGCTAACAGAGCATATGAACTTGCTTTTGGATGCGTGCCGCATGGCTGCACTGCATGTGCCCTGCTTCAATGCGCTTGACAAGCACATATATGCTTGCTGTTGCATATGCTGGCTTGCACGCAGCATGCTGTGTTCAATGACCAGCAACTGACCGCCATGCTACTCGCCCAAAAGCGCACCTGAGTTTGACATGCTGGTTGTGCTGGGTTCATCTGCTGTAAGCTGACTAGGCTGGCTGATGACTTCCGTATTGTCTTCATATGCTGCAAGCATCATCAGCAATGATAACCGGCAGCTTCGACCACAGTACACAATGCGCAAGTACAAAGCACAGAAAACAAGCAGGAGACAAGTGTGCAAGCACCAAGCGCATTTGCCGGTCAGGGGCTGGCCTCACTGGTGCTGCTTTTATGAGGCAGTTGTCATGGTCTGCAACATGGGCAGCTGGGCTGGTTGGGGCGCGTTAAACTGATGTGCAGTGATATCATCATCACATCACAGCTACTTACCTACTGCATGTCGTGGCCGTTTCGTGACATGCCGCACAGGGCTAGCTGCTGGGGACCTGCTTCGCTGGTCTTGCTGCATACTCAAATCATAATCAAACTGGAATTGCTGATCCACCGGTGTTGCATATTCAAAGCTGCCACTGCGCAACAAGAAGACATAAGCAGAGGTGGTGGCCAAACAAGTGATTGTTGTTTGCACACATCATCATCATCATCATCATCATCATCATCATCATCATCAAGCTACGCATCTTCAGCGAGGTAACACCACAGAGGCAAATCCCAACAAAGCTTTTGGACACATTGCAGTTCCCCAATCCCCTATATCTAACGGCAGTTCAGCTGCAAGGCTGTGCAGTGCTGCCTGCTGATTCCAGGTGACTCCCATAATCCTCTGCTGCTTTCTTCCCATAACGGTAACCAGGACTTGGGATTGGAGGGAACAGCAGCCCATCGTTAGGCGCGGCGGCCCAAACAGGCAACTGTCATAGCACATAATGTAGCATTGGCCCAATAGTGTCATAACCAATCATGCAGTGAAGCCTAGCAGTGAACCACTCCAAGCCTATAGGGTGCACAAGGACAGCTTGCCTCAAACTACTACATCATTGACTCACCACATGTCTTGGCTCGTCAAGCGAGGAATTGGACAATCAACAGTCAGTTTTGTTGTGTTACTGCTGTTGAATCGCTGGATCATTGGCGGTCTGCTGCTGCCTGCTTCTTGCGATGTGGCCATTTCAGTGTCGTCTCTGATGTTGACGTTAGCTATTGCGACTGTTATCGCCGCTGTTTTGCGAAGATCCAGCGGCTGTCGCATGCTGCACCCTTCCTGAGTTGGTTGTGAAGGCTGGGTGTACAAACCAGCAGGGGGGTCGATAACCTGTGCGCCATTCTGCTGCTCTCGTGGTACAGTGTTGGAGCCGGTTCTGTCTATAAACTGTAGCCTGCATCTGCTGGGCTCATGCATCATCCTGCGCCCCCAGGGGCTGCCAGCACAGTGAAGATGACAAGCAAAGCACGCGTGCTAAACCAGCCGAGAGTCAATGGCACCACGCACTCAAGACATCATTGACAGCAAATCGACACAGATTTAATGAGCCAGACAGGCGCTTTGAGAGCCACTATCCCCAGGTTCAGTTAAGCTGCCGTAGCACCGGAAAATCGCAGCGATTCCTTGCGAGGTCCACTTTTAGGACTTGTGATTGTTGACAGCCGTAACATACTCGCACTGGCGCCGGTACATCATCCCTGTGAAGTGACACAGCTTGAATGGGTTGGGTTGAGGGTCTGAGCTCGCGAGGGCCCTATCCTCCTCTTCGCCTCTTGTTGCGCTCTATATGTCGTAAACTCTATAGGCATAGGAGCTGCGGTTGCCGGCTTGCATGTAATTTGGTTGGAAGCATAGCAAAATGGGTAGCAAGTATCTGACCGAGCAGGAGCGCATTGATCTGCAAACGATGGAAATCAAGGTATGTGGACAAAGATTTTGGTGCCTCTAAGGACGCTGCGGCCGTGTTGCAGAACGTCGCGAATGTGTGCGCGTGTGCTGCTTGATCACCTATAGTCATTGCTGTCGAGCATAAGGTCTTCAAACGTTATTGAATTGGCCAGACGCTGGACGCCATACTGCTTATGTTCGTGTCTTTGAATATGTGCATCATCTATGCTCTGCAGGTCCAGACCTTTGGCAGTGGGTTCATTCCGCTGCCTCCGCAAAAGCGATTTGAAGGACATCGTATCTTGCAGCCACCCACAGTGGCGGTAGGCAACTGTTGCAGCTAGCTGCTTGGCAGTGACAACGCCACTAGGCAACTGTTTCTGCTCAGCTTTTGTGACCACCAGAGACCTTCAGCGCTGCTTTATGCACATAGCACCTTGCGAGGCACACGTTTATAGTCACTGTGCCCTTGTCTTGGATCGGCACATGCAGCATCTGGACCATCCTGAGTACTATGATGGTCCACCACAGCACCACCCTGGTGGACAGCGGTATGGCACCGGCAGTTATCAGGGAGGCTATCAAGGTGGTCATCGTGGTGGACACCAGGGACACAGGGGAGGACAGGTGGGTTATGGAAGTTTACAGCCTGGTGTTGGTAGTACTTCTTGCACCCACAGCAGATGGTGCAGCAGCTCACACCCATTGCTTGCACCCTGGCAGTCCACTCAACACAGCACCCAAGAAGGTGGTTGGCTGAGGTTATCAAGGCATTACCTGTTCTGTTTGCGCAGGGCCATGGTCATCAGGCGGGTCATGCAAACGGACCAGCACCTAGGGGCCCTGGTTATCACCAGCAGCAGGTAAGCAGCGGTCCAAGCACTTTCGCTCCTGCGGTAGACAGTCTGGTGGAATGAAGGCCAGTAGTTGCTGGCATATGGTAGATGCTTTGGTTGCTGATGGCCATGGTTTCTTGCATTATCCCTGCTACACACTGGCGCTATCTGTGTGATCTTTCAACCGCTGTGTTCTGGCGCGACAGGGCCCATGCATTTGACACAGGGTTGCAAAGCTCAAATGTGCTTCCACCAACATTGCATGCAGAGCCATGGATCAGGACACGGGAACGCTCCTCACCATCAGGGTGGTCACGTGTCCAATGGCTATCATCCCCAGCAACCGAGGCCCTACGCCCAGAATGGCCCACAGAGGCCTGCAGGAGCTGCGGGAGGATACCCCCCGCATCATCAGCAGCAGCCTCGTGGGCCTCCTGCTCATGCCAATGGCCCCCATGCTCACCCGCCTGCACATCAGCAGCATCAGAGTCAGTATCATGCACCCCACCAGCACCATCCTCCTGCACAGCATGGCTATCACCCCCAGCATCAGCATTTGCACAGGCCGCCTCAGCAGGTGCAGCATCACCAGCAAACAGCGAGACCAGCCCCTGCAGCTGCGCCAGCACCTGCAGCTGCTGCACAGGCTGCAGCTATGGAGACCTTGGCCCGTGAGATGGCAGTAAAGGCCAATGTGGGCGGACCTGCTGCAGGCCGCGGCCCTGCAGGACAGTCTGGAGCTGCTGTTGCAGATGATGACGAGAAAGACGAGAGCAAGATGTCTGCGAGCCAGAAGAAGCGTCTCAGGAAGAAATTGAGGGACCAGGCACGTGCTGGACCCTAGATTGCACAATGTGGTTGAGCTTCTGGCAGCTGGCATGGGCGGGGCATGCTGGCAGTCTGATGGAATGGGTGGTTGTTCAATTTGGCATGGATATGCAAGGGGTCTGGTGTGTTTGCTGCATGAAGACGTGTTGCTTTTGCTGCGATAGGAAGCTCCGCTCGACCAGAGGACTGACCTGGCATTGTGGGTATCAGATTTGGGTTGCATGGGTGTTGAATGCTCCTGCAAGTAGCCCTAGGAGGGCAGTTAGGCTGCGAAGCATGCATGATGGGTGCAGTTGGGTCATGAGACGGTGTTCTGGCAGCAGTATGTACTGCTTGAGTTGTGCTTGTGCACCACAACTTAAGCTTCTGTGAGGTACAGTCTGCTATTTGTGGGCTTTCACGTGTTTGTGGGCACCTCTGGCCACCACCTAGATGGTTGTGTCAGTGGCGGTCTTTTTGCAAAGTGTCTGCGGGATTGGTGGCGGTTTGGGTTGCAGGATTGGTGGCGGTTTGGGTTGCCTACAGATGCCTGAGTACGCTATTGAGCATTTGCTTGGAGGGGCTGTAATGGCCACTGCTGCGTCAGGCAGCTTTTGTGTCATGCAAGCCAACATCTGTTGCTTGTGGATGTTACAACTGCAGGCAATCTGGGCCTCTGCAATCTTGGATGCCTGAGCAGCCGTATGAAATTCATGGGATTTGTTTGTTTTGTTGCATCCACAAGATGGTTGACTGGTCTTCTGTGCTGTGGGCTAGCTGTTATGCTGCGCCAGGCGAGCTCTTGAATTGATATGATGTATGAAACACTGGAAGAGCCATGTGGACAGCGGCCATTGCACTCCATTGTGCAGTTGTGTCGTGAGGGGCTTTTGTTCGCGAGGGGTCCTTGGTCGTGCTGCGCTGTCGTTTGCAGGGACAGGCTAGCATGCTTGTGATAGCGTACTACTTGTGCAGTTTTGATTGCATTAACGACTTCGCTGCTGGTCCTGCATCATTTTCAGGACGCTGGGCGCCAGGCCTGCGTCACTGTGTGCATGCGGCCACCGCACTTCGCTGTGTGGTTGTGTCGCTGCGCTCCTACCAAGAATATGGTGGACTCCTCCAGCTAAGCTCAAATAACCTTTGGGGTCAATGGATGCCCCAGGATGTGCAGTGTTGGTTACATTTCAAACATGGCTGCTTATCCTGCACCAGGTTCAGGAGGCCTTGCCAGGTCATTGTCAGTGTGTGCAAGCGGCCACTGCACTTAGCTGTGTGGTTGTGTCGCTGCGCTTTCAATGAGGAACTAGTGGACTCCTTGAGGAGAGCACCTGCTTTGGGATCATCAGGTGCTCCAGGATTGATGAGTGCTGCCGGAACGCAGTCACAGCACTCAGTTGCGTGCTTTTGTTAACACAAGGTTGTGCTTCTTTGAGCCGGGAAGATTGGGATTGGCTGGATAGGCATATGTATGCTCTCGCTGCTGATAGCCATGGCTTGTGTTCACTGCTTGCATGGAGGCAAGCGGCCACTGCACTTGTGTGTGGTTGTGTTGCTGTGCCTACGGCGATGACAGATGCGCCTTTGATGGATGCTGGCGCTAGGTTGGAGAATGCTTCTGCCAGGTGGTCTGTGTGTCCTTGAAATTTTACTGTGTTTGCTGGGCTGCTGCTCAGCCTGCTGCGGTTTTGCACAGCTGCAGGGCTCCCAAGCTGGCCACCGACTTCACAGAGAGGATGTTTGGTTGTGTCACTTGGAGCATGTGCTTGTCTTGCAATGCATGGGGTGTGGTTCAAAGGGCGCCACTACTGCACTTCACTGTGTGGTGGTCCTGTTTTGCCCAGATGTGGGCAGGATTGAGGACGTGGTTGCAGTTCAGCACTGTGAAACAGTTTGATGAACTGCTTGAAGTAAAAAGTCAACAGCATGGGAGTGGGCTGTGCTGTCAGACTCTGCTGCAACCCACTCCTATCATCAGTCTGTGTTATTGTTAAGCTATTGCATACAGCATGCCATGGTCCATGAGCTGCTCAACCATAGTGTGGTTAGCACTTGTCTGTGTCACCTTGGCAGCCTTGCATATGCCAGCTTTTTTACAGTATCGCCAATGCTATGCAGCATATGTGGGCTCTGCACTTCGCTGTGTGGGGCTCGTAAGTCCTGTGAGTACTATAGCTATGTTTGCAGCTTGGGTCCCAGTATCACTGGCGGCCAGAGATGAGGTATACTAGATGATATCATGACTACGTAGAAGTTGTCTCCGATCTTTGGAGAATCGAAGTGTGAATAGGCAGAAAAGGCCCTCAGCTGGCCACCGCTTTGATCATGCAGCAGGTTGTGTCATTTGGGGCCGTGTGCATACCAGCACATTGATGAGCCTAGCAATGGATGTTTGCAGACTATTGTAGTACATACAGCAGAGGTGTGTGCCTTGTGCTCTGCTTCTTGTGAGAGCGTGTTTGGGGTTGTTGGTCAGGTTGGGCAAAATCACCAGCTGCGCTACGTGGCCACTGTTCTGCATAAGGTTGTGTCAACAGCCTGCAGCTTGTACTGTTGAAGGTTGTGTATACAACAGACCATCAAAGAGAACCTTCAGCATGTGCAGCTGTAGTGTGGGCTGGCCACTAGATGCTTTACGGTTGTGTCACATGAGCTGGCTGCAGGACCCTTGAAGCTGCTGTCTGTCGAAATTCTGATGTGACATGTTGCAAAGCAATGGCCGCTGTGTGCAAGCGTGTGGTTGTGTCAGCATGTATCCTGCTTCCAATCATTGCTGACAACTGCAGGAGGTTTGCTGGCCACTGCACGCGGCTGCAGCTGTGTCATGCTTTGTTTCGTAATGGGATGAAGCGTCTGGTGGCTGTATGAAAGAATGGTGCTGCTGTGCAGAAGTGGCATGGAGTTCAGAGACACCATATGGCCCCTGAGTGCTCTTGTGTCATATTGTCATTTGACGTTGGCTGGGTGGTGTGCCGCCATCCCTGGAGGTGCAGCCTTCATGCTGCTGGCGCTATTGCTGTTGGGGCAACAAGGAACCATTCTGCTGATGGAGCATTGGATGGTATGGCAAATCGGGGATTGCGATGCTGGTGTTGGTTACCTGGGAGGTGCTGCGCAATTGCCCTCGTTGTACAGCGTGTGCAATCATATGCGTGCACAGTCAAGTTGCAATGAGAGAGGCTCTCAGCATACGCAGAACTGAATGGCTGTCACACAGTGCTGTGGCGGCACATCGTGCTGGTTGGTGATGCTGTGCCGCCTGATGGCGCCAAAGCATTTAGTAGGCTGGGACGAAGTGGGGTGTGGGCTATGACTGCCCTGCTTGGCACCTTGGTTACCACCAACTCAGCTGCCATGAAAATGCCATGAAGAGTTATGCCAGTGGATGTATGCCTAATATTAATCGTGCCGCTGTTATGACGTGTGTGCAGCAGTCAGAGGTGACTGGCTCGAGCTCGGAGTGTTCCAAAAGGGTCTCTTGGGTGTGGCATTGACAAGGTGATAATCTGCACAGCCTGTTGCATGAGCTAAAACTTCACAGCATGGTGACTATCTGAGTGCGCTCAATTTAGTATGAGTTGCACAACCAGCAGCCAGGGCTTGGTATGTTGGGAGTGTCTCGCCAGTGCATCGATGTGGGGTAAACTGTCAATGCTTGCAAGACACCAATGGGTGTCACGCCACTGTAAAGAGACTGAGCCAACGCTACTGTAACAGAAGTAAAACTTCATAGTTCTTTGTGAACATTGCTACTGTAGGAAAACTCAGAGGCTCACTTGGCATGCCGGATTGCGCAATCCATGGTGCACAGAGATGCCCCGAACCCTCAAAAGGTCCCAGCCACCTCTGCTACTAACATGACAAAGTATCCGCTAGCTGCTGGTTTCTGTACCCAATGACGACCATTTGATTACAGTCCTGCACCTCTAGCTGGTCGATCCCACAACCCAATCCAGCCCTCCCCCTGGCCAAAACCCTTGTGGCATAATAGCAGTATTGCAGTCATTTGCAATCATGGCCTTCAACTTAAAATGGTGACCAATCTATTGCATAGTATGCAATGATTGCATCTTATGCAGATCCCAAGGCCTCTTGTGCACATTTAGGCGAATGCCTTTCTTTAATACAGCCTCAGCCATGCACATCAGCTTACTATGCTATACACTGTAGACCACTCAATACTGATACACACATACAGGCTGCAACCGGTATGCAACAAAACACAATCACCTAGCGCGCTGCTGGGGCTGAGTTGTCCATGCCCCACCATCCCATCCCTGCTGCTGCTGCTGCCCCTGAGATCGCATCTCCATCACTCTGCGCCGCTGCTGCAGCTCCTGCTGCAACTTGATCTGCTCCATCAGCTCTAGCACCCCACAATCCTCCGAAGCATGTAACAACTTCTCCCACCCCTGATCGTCCGGTTGTATTCCCTGGTTCTGCATCACGCTAAAGAGCTGCTTGAAGCTGGCAACCTGGGCCTGCTCTAGCAGAAAGCACGACAGGGTGATGTATGTGTTGCTTGAAGCCAGCTTCAGCTGCTGCAGCCGGTGCAAGACTTGCTGTGCTGCATGGAGTGACGCAGCTACTACTGGCTGCACACCAGGGAGAGCTGGTGCACCAGTTGCGGCTAGTAAACGAAGCTCCTCCTCCTGTTGCTGCTGCCGCCACTGCTGCTGGTGATGGGGAGCAGTGCACTGCTGACTAGCTTCTGGCTCACTACTGCTGCTGCTGCTGCTGACACTCGTAGCAGCAGCCGCAAACTTGCCCAACTTGCTCTTGCTTTTGGCACGCTTCGCCTTCTGATTGCCATTGCTGGCAGCAGCAGCAGCACCAGCGGACCGCTTCCAGCATCTGACATGCCTATAAGCATTGATCAAAGCTGTTCCAAGCTGTGTAGTCAACTCGACCTTGAAGTGACGCATGACTGTCACTACATACTGTACATCCTCGTAACTCAAGTTGGTACCGCTTGCCCTGGCAGCTGCTGTGAGCAGCGCAGTGCATGTATAAGCATCTGGTCTAAGACCCCTGCCCAGCAACTGCTGCTTGTACACCGCTACCGCCCCTTGAAATGCACCCACTTGCGCATGCGCAAATAACAATGCATTGACGATAAGTAACATGTTAGGCTCATCACTATCATCGTCAGCATCATCATCAGCCAGATTTGGATCTATCAACGCCGCCAGGGGCCCTGTGGGTCGAGCTGACCTGTCAGCAGCAGCACCAGCAGTACTGCTCCCTGTTCTACTGCTACTGCTAGCCTGATCTGCTGCTCCTGCTGCGCTGTGGCTGCCAGCAGCAGGTGCTTGCTGCAGCTTGCGACCTTGCTGTTGTCCCTGATGGCCAGGCTGGCCAAGCCGCTGTTGCTGCTGCTGCTGCTGTGACTTACTTAGGCCCAAAGTCAGCAGCATATGCTGGTAGAGGTACCTAGCCAGTCCAAGGTTTCCTGCCCTGCCTGCTGCATTGATGAAATTGCAGTAGAGCTTGGGATCTGCTGTCACGCCATCTTCCAGCATGTTCTCAAACAGCTGCAGTACATTGGAGCAGAAGGTCAAGTAAGCGGATGGTTTCGTGCCGCTGTGGCGGTTTGGAAGCTTGCACCAACACACAGTACTGGTTTTAAGTCAAGCACAAGAACGAAATCATTCCTGCATCGTGCTGCACATGAGGTTGGGGGGAAAAGGCGGGAATCAGATACAACCCGCCAGCTTGAGATGTGTGGGCACCTTGGACCCTTGTTATAGAAGCACGCCTCAACAAGGGTTTATAAATCTGTCCAACCTCACACCCTAATAGTGTCAGTGAACCCCAACAAGCTGTTACCTGCTGTGTGAGCTCCACCCTCCCTGACACCAGCAGTCCCCTCATCAGGGCATTGTATGTGTAGGTGTCTGGCAGACTGCGGGGGTTGGTCTCAAGGCGCTGCACGCCGCAAACAGCAAATGCAGTTGACATTCATCTTATAACATATGATGAATCACTCAAGTTCATGACTACCAGAAGAGCACGTGATGGACGGCTGTCGCAACGCGCATGCATGTATACTATCTTGTAGATTAGCCAGATGGCAGGTGCAGTGCACAACAGCATATGTTGCTCCAATTGCAACAAGATCCGCACTGTGTCCAGGTGCCAGCACAACGTACGGTTTGTGCAGAAGTGGAACATTTCAACTCACACACACATTCATGTACACGTGACAAACACTCATACAGCTGCACCTGCGACTTTTCAACCAAACTGAACTGCAGTGTCAGCAAAAACGACGAGTTCTACCAGTTCCACTACCAGTTTTCGCTACCAGTGTAGCGGCTAACCCCAATACCAAATGCCAGTATGGGTCCCGTGAGGTTCTAGAATCTTATTGCTTGCAACACCAGCATACCTGTAGGTTGTACACAGCCAGAGCATCCCCTACTTGGCCAGCTGAGCAGCACAAGTGCAGGAGGCAGTTGTACGTATACGAGTTGAAGCCCACTCGACGGCGCAGCAGCTGATCAAACACCTACGATAGCAGCAGCAGCAGCAGCGGAAAGCCTTGCACATGGAAATGACTCCTGATACCAATTAGGCAAGTGATCAAAGCGTGTTTGCTGTGCTGAGTTCAAACAGTAATGCGCTGCAGGACCAATACTGCAAACAATCATGCACCTGCACCATGAAAAGCAACACAATGATAATCTTGCGCTCTGACTTCGTGCGTACCTCTAGAGCCGCTGCCACATTTCGCTGTCTTGCACAAGCCTTGATCAACGCACTGCTGCCATACGGGCCGATGTCCACCCCAGCAGCTGACAGCTGGCTCCATGTTGCTAGTGCCAGGTCAGTCCTGTTGGCCAGGGCATACGCATTGAAAATTGCACCATAGGTGTGTGCATCACGGTCAGGGCGGGTCAGCAGGTACCTGCAGCAATCGTACACAGCAGAAAACCGTGCATTGAGACTGGTATGAGGCAACAGAGAGAGTACAGCATGTGGCACACTGTGCTGTGTCTACCCCGCAACACAGGCCGTCAGCAGGTACCTGCAGTGATTGTATGCAGCAACAAAATGCATTGAGACTACTGGTACAAGGCAACAGAGACAGAACAGCATGGTGGCACGCTGTGCTGTTGATGACCCCAAGCAAAAGAGGCACACGCAGCACTCGGCAACCTCAGTACGGCACCGAGGTACCTGCATACAGGGGGTGCACAGCGACATTTGTCACACAATGACACACTGCAACATGTTTGGAAGCTACAAGACAACTTCTGAGCAGCCAACTTACTCAGCCAACTTGATCATGAGGGTAGTCTGCTTCCAGCTAACCAACTTCGGCAATGCCAGATGCAAAAACACAACCTCCAGGCCATCCAGCGTTCTAACATCCATTGGCTGCTGGTTCAAAGCATCTGCAATGACTTTGGCACCAACCATTTGGTTGGTGAACCGCTGCACCTCCGCTGCCGCCTCTTGGGCAGCAGTGGCAGCAGCGATGACATCTGGTGTGTCATTCGGTATGTCGAATGCGCTGTACGTAGGCTCCATGTATACGGAGTTGTGACTGCTGCCGCTGATGCTGCTGGCTGCTGGTGATTCCGAGCTTCCACCTGTAGGGAAGTTATCCCCAAATGCTATGTTATTTTTCTCCTGCTGTTGCTGCTGCTGCTGCATCTCCTGCTGCTGCTGCTGCTGCTGCTGCAGCGGCAGGAATGTATGAGTGCCAGTGCCGCTGCTGGACCTAGGTTTACTCTCTGCCTGCCCCTGCTGTCCCTGCTGCTGCTGCTGCGTACGTCCTTGCTGCTGCTGCTGATGCCCACCAGCTTGCGAGAATGTTCTCCGTTCAACTGGTAGGCCCCATTTCTGGCTGTATCGACTCTGCAACTTATGCAGCGTTATGTCATGGTGTCGCTGCTGCTGCTCCAGCTGCTGCTGCGAGGCGCCGGAGTACATCATGTTCATGAAATCTCGCTCGTGTTTATGCAGGAGTTCGGTATGCTCGGCCTCGAGCTGCTCAAATAGAGTGGAGTACTG